>JARFOD010101531.1:0-16463 GCA_031763545.1 Mopalia muscosa
TTTGGTGATTTGAAACATTTCATTTCTGAGAAATTGTTTTTTGGAATTTTCATGCAAGTATAACTCAGCAGCATTCATATGTTATTTTGTCATTGGACAGATGGTGTATCTAAATGAAAGTAATTCTTCTATTATTGTTATTTTTCGAACATTTTGATAAGAATACTTTGTTTAATCGTTTCACAATTATTCGCTATTTTCACTATATAATCAAAGAACATGTTGTTTTCTGTTCTGTTTATTTTTGCAACACTTTCAATTGAACATTGTTCTCAGTGTTATGATCATCTGCTCTTGTCAGTTATTGTTTAAATACAATACCATAGCTCCTATACAATTCGATCCGATATCGCGTGATAAGCAGTCATAATACACAAAAGCAACAGATTACCCAAACTTGGACAGGTATGGTGGTGCTGAGTTACCGTTTTAAATTGAAAGTCCATCATAGGGTGACTGCGGCTTGCTCCGGTGGTCTATAGTCACCTTCTTTACGCCTACACTCGAATTTAAGAAATTATCGACGGACAAATTCTTTGCTCTAGTAAACTGCCTTGGCAAGTTGAAGCCGGGCTAGGATATGTTATATTTCAAAGAAATATGCAGTGTAATTCATTTAAAGTCCATCGTAGGGTGGCTACAGCTTGCTCCAGTGGTCTATAGTCCCCATCTTACGCCAACCCTCTAACTTGCTGCGGTGGTTTATATTGACTATCTTTACGCGTACCCTCTAATTAAAAAAATTATCGGCGGACAAATTTGTTGCTCTAGTACACTACCTTGGCAAGTTGCGACCGGGCTAGGATAGGTTTTATTTTAAAGACATATGTATTGTCAATCATTTAAAGTCAACCAATGGGTGGCTGCCCCTTGCTCCGGTGGTCTATAGTCACGATCTTTGCGCCTACCCTCTAATTTAAGAATTTATCGACGGACAGATTCCTTGCTCTAGTACAGTACCTTGGCAAGAAGCAGCCGGGCTAGTATATATTTTATTTTAAAGAAACAGGTATTGTCTTTAATTTAAGGTGTATTATAGAGTGGCTGCAGCTTGCTCCGGAGGTTTATAGTCACCATCTTTGCGCCTATCCTATAATTTAAGAATTTATCGACGGACAGATCCGTTGCTCTAGTAAACTGCCTTGGCAAGTAACAGACGGGCTAGTATATATTTTATTTTAAAGAAATATGCATTGTCTTTAATTTAAAGTCCATCATAGGATGGCTGCGGTTTGTTCCGGGTGGTCTATAGTCACTATCTTTAGGCGTACCCTCTAATGAAAAAAAATATCGTTGGACAAATTGGTTGCTCTAGTCAGCTGCCTTGGCAAGTTGCAGCCGGGCTACGATAGGATTTACTTGAAAGAAATATGCATTCTCTTTAATTTGAAGCCAATCATAGGATGGCTGCGGCTTGCTACGGTGGTCTATAGTCACCGTTTTTACGCCTACCCTCTTAATTTAAGAAATTATCAACGGACAGATTCGTTGCTCCAGTAAACTGCCTTGGCAAGATGCCGCCGAGCTATGATATGATTTATTTAAAAGAAATATGCATTGTCTTTAATTTAAGGTATATTAGAAAGGGCTCTTAGAAAATTTAAACGAACCAGACTCGTGGAAGACAACTCGAAATACAAAGAACTTAAAAAGATCGCTGAAAAATCAGTTAAGGAAGCCAAAACAAAATGCCGGGAAGACTTCTGTGACACTATCAACACAGACACAAATTCAAAGAAAATTTGGGATAAAATAAGAAATATCCAGGGGAAAAAATGTAGCAAAATCCCTGTCCTTAACAAAACACACAAAACCAATGCAGAAAAAGCTGAACATCTAGCCGAGTCATTTACAACTAATAGCAGTAACAACAGCCTTAAACCAGAATTTCTTACAATTATAAATAACACCATAATTAATACTGGCCAGGACAATCACTTAGATCATTACCTCAACATGGAATTTAATATTGATGAATGTAAGAAAGCTCTGCACTCCAAAGGAAATAGTTTCCCTGGTGAAGATAAAATAGGATACATAATATTAAACTATCTGACTAATAAAGCCCAAATGCTTGTGGTTCGTCTGATAAACACAAGCTGGCAAGCACATACACTCCCCAAAATATGGATTGATTGATTGAATGATTGGTGTTTTACGCCACATTCAGCGGTATTTCTGCTACACTGTGGCGTGAACATATGATCAATTGATATCTATCTAATACACCAAAGAGGTAATTCTAATCTGAAGCATCCTAGGAAGCAAACATCAAAAAGAGAAACAAATCGAACCGAACAGGACACACATAAGTGTTAAAAACATATTTCAATATATTAAACAGTTTAATTTGGATATAAAAGTTATACATATTCTCTTTAAACTGATCTGTTTAAGTAACCCCGACGACAACTTCACCAGCAATGTTCTCCCCTGGGCGTTGACCATCCAAAGAAAACCAAATTGAACTGAAGAATAAATGCTAAAATATGTCAATATATTAAAATATTTAGTTTTGGATCAAAACGTTGTAAATATTATGTTTAAAACTAAGTGAAATCATTAAGAAAAACTAATGTTTATTTTTGCGCATTAGCCTACTATCATCACTGCGTGTTCTGTGATAATTCAACCGCGGGTGAAAATGCTTGATGTCGACCTGCCGCAGTTTATTAAATTTATTGAAGTAATCTAAAAAGATTCCGGAGTTTTAATTTTTCTTGATTTTTATGTTTTAAATCCTTTTATTTATCGAAAACTATGTGCACTAAGTCTTTGAAATTTGGCACAGACAGTCTTGAAACCATTATCTAAATAACCGCCCTGCAGTTTGTTATATTGATTTTCGTTTTGGAGATATTTTTCAAATATTTTTAAGGGCGAATTTTTATTTGTTACATATATTATTATCAGTTGTTCAAAAACTAACTTGAATTTAGAAAAAACCCATGACGTTTTTTAGTTTAAATACTTGTCTACAAAGACATGCAAGTTTGGAAATAAAAATCTCAATTTATGGAAACCACGATAAAATTGAAAATTCCATAATCATGTTTGAATTTGTATACAGTAAGTATAACCATAGGTGATAGAACCATTTATTAAGTATTGTCTTTAAAAGGAACATTGTTACTGGACTTGAGTATATGACGTTAAACACAATAAACAATTAAATATCTGTTTTTCTGAATGTGCCTCCACTGCCTGGACAATTATAGTATTGAGATTGTTTTCCCCCGCCACTTGGAAGGTTGGAAATGCTAGGCATCCTTCCTTCGGTTCGTCTTGCATAGCTAGCTTTGGCACAAATGACCTATTGACTTAAAACTTGTCATATGGCTTCTTCATGTCAAAATAGTCGATGGGGTTGCATTTCACCAAATTCATGGCAACAATATGGCCACCATTACAGTTTTATGTGATATTCTCATTTATGTCTTGTGAACTCACACTGTTATGTGTCTCTTCCTTGTCACGATGGTGGAGGTGATTGAATTTTAAAGATATTATAGCAACAATATGGCCCTTGTTTCGTTTTCGTAAGTGATATGCACTTATTGTCAATACATAATATGTAATATTTTACAACAAATATTTCTATAATTTTTCTATAATGGACGTTCTTTTGACGACATTATGATATATCAGAGTAACGTCCCTCAAAGAGGACACTCTACGGAAAAAAAGAGTGCAAACATTCGCTATATTTAACATAGGCAGTATATCATATATAAACTCAGTCAAAAAAGAAACTTCACACTCGTTTGGATGTCGATAAGTTGAACATACAATAAAAGTGGTTTTAAATAATGATTAAATTCCATTTTGTACCCATTAAGGACGGTATACCATAAAAATCATGATCAAAATGTAACCAGTTCCACCGGAAATGCTACGGAAATGTAAGAGAGTAAAAATGGTTACAACTTGATGAAACCATGTCAGTAGCGCGTATGCCACAACTTCACAACGTTTACAACTGCGACGCAACGTCTCCTCATGGATTGAATGATGTGCTGAACACAGCTTGGGGGATGCGTCACCATAATTGAACCAACATGGCACCAAATTCCTGCAAATTCTGTGGAGGGTTCCTTACCTCACGAGTCTTCTGTCCAACACATCCCATACATGATCTATGGGATTAAGGTCGGGAGAACTTGAGGGCCACTCCATGACATTGATGCCAGCATTCTTAAGAAAATTCCGCGTTAAATTGGCCGTGTGAGATCTGGCATTGTGTTGTAATGTCAGACCTGGGCCATGAGTTGCCATGAATGGAAAAAGCTCTGGAATGAGCACTTGATCTCTGTATCATGCAGCAGTTAGGTTTCCTTGAACGACCATAAGTCGGGAACGGACAGGACCATTAAAGGCACCCCAAACCATAACACTACCGCCCACAAAACGGTCCACTTCCTGCACACAACATTGGGCGTTCCGTTCACCGCGTCTCCCCCAAACTCTAAATGTCCCATCAGCGAGCAAAGTGAATCTGGATTTGTCACTAAAAACGAACATATTCCATCTCAGATATCGTTGTGCCCAGAGAAGCCGTTGACGTCGGTTTAACTGGGTTAAAATTGGCCCATGATATGGCCAGCGTGCATGTGGACATTGCAGTGAGAAATCGATTGCGCAAATGACGTAAGACGATTTGTCGGTATTCTGCATGTGTCGTCACACGTGGTCTACCCGAACGAGGTCGGTCTGCTGATGTGCCAGTGTGTTGGAGACGTGTCATGGATAGTCCGTCCACTACATCCCATAACCCTGGCAACGTCAGACCGACGTTCCTGTATTCAGCATGCCAATGGTACGTTCCCGTTGAATGTTTGACAGTCGTGGCATTGCAAATCAACGGATAATTTACTGTAAGAACTTGTTGTCCCGAGATGTCACTCTACTGTGCTAACGTGGGCTCAATTGCGCGTGTCTCATAAGGTCACGTGACTAGGAACACAAGGAAACATGCTTTATCCTTGATGTATGCTCGCACGAACTGCATTGTTGTGCACGTCGGAGTTGTTGTGTGTCATGATGTCTTTGACAACGAGTTTACATCTAATAGTATAGTAATAATAATATCTCTTTTATTAAGTTTCAAGAAAATATTTAGAAATTATTGAGTGTGAAGTCTCTTTTTTGACTGAGTATATATGTTTTATTCAAATGGTATTTTGTCAATTTAAGAAAAAAAAAGATTAATACGTCATGAACACCTGGTAACCTGAAAATAAATGATTATCTTGGATGACAGTTTCACAAAGTCAAGATATCCGTTTTGTTTATACCTCATGGTGTACTTTTGTCTTCGATGTCTATCGGGGATTCGCTGAATCAGAAAAGCGTTACAAATGATTTCAGATAATGATATTCTTACGAGCACCTGCAGCTTTCAACGACTCATGCATGTCAGATATTGGAACCCATGTACTATTATAGGTAGTTTATCACGTCATTTTGATTGCTGTTGTAGACCAAGTACCTGAACTTTATCAGACAAATATATTTTCTGTGTGACATATAAGATCAACAAAGGCTTTGACCTTCTCGCACCTGTTTATTAATAATGATGTGATTGCCTTATACTAGTATATTATAAACGTAGACAGATAAATCGTTATACTTATATTGCTGACTGATGTTCGATGCGATGATATATGACATACTGGTATATATATATATATGCTTATTCGATGGTTCCTTTGCCAAACAAAACTTTGATAACATAGATTTCCTATCATAATTATGTATGATTTATTTTTACACATAAAGAGCAAAGTGTTTTGTCATTGATATATAAACATCAATTTATGGTGGATTCAGAATGTGAATAACCCACTTGTCAGTAATAAATTCTCAAAAAACCTATGTTGTGTGTCATGATGTCTTTGACAACGAGTTTACATCTAATAGTATAGTAATAATAATATCTCTTTTATTAAGTTTCAAGAAAATATTTAGAAATTATTGAGTGTGAAGTCTCTTTTTTGACTGAGTATATATGTTTTATTCAAATGGTATTTTGTCAATTTAAGAAAAAAAAAGATTAATACGTCATGAACACCTGGTAACCTGAAAATAAATGATTATCTTGGATGACAGTTTCACAAAGTCAAGATATCCGTTTTGTTTATACCTCATGGTGTACTTTTGTCTTCGATGTCTATCGGGGATTCGCTGAATCAGAAAAGCGTTACAAATGATTTCAGATAATGATATTCTTACGAGCACCTGCAGCTTTCAACGACTCATGCATGTCAGATATTGGAACCCATGTACTATTATAGGTAGTTTATCACGTCATTTTGATTGCTGTTGTAGACCAAGTACCTGAACTTTATCAGACAAATATATTTTCTGTGTGACATATAAGATCAACAAAGGCTTTGACCTTCTCGCACCTGTTTATTAATAATGATGTGATTGCCTTATACTAGTATATTATAAACGTAGACAGATAAATCGTTATACTTATATTGCTGACTGATGTTCGATGCGATGATATATGACATACTGGTATATATATATATATGCTTATTCGATGGTTCCTTTGCCAAACAAAACTTTGATAACATAGATTTCCTATCATAATTATGTATGATTTATTTTTACACATAAAGAGCAAAGTGTTTTGTCATTGATATATAAACATCAATTTATGGTGGATTCAGAATGTGAATAACCCACTTGTCAGTAATAAATTCTCAAAAAACCTATTTGCCAACGCAAGCATCCCACTCGTCACCTAACAGTCCACTCGCCAAACGACAAACCTATTCGCCAACACAAGCAACCCACTCAACACGCGAACATTTCATTCGCCAAACGAAAAAAAACTATTCGCGAACCCAAGCAACCCACTCGCCAGATCTGTTTAAGCCACAATATCCGCATTACAGTAGCCTTTGGCTAAGGATAGTGTGATTTGATAATTATCGTATAATATTTATTAACATCTAGAGGCATATTAATTTTCCAACAGAACAAAACACTTCACATTTGACAGTTGAGTTAAATTCATTTGTTTACATTTAGAGTACAACACTTTCGTATAAGCCAAATATATTTACAAACATTGTAGCTTTTTCAGTATTTTTGTTATTTTGGAATAAGTGTTATTCCAAAATAACGAAAATACTGCTAATCTTCACTTTCTAAAAGACTCCAAAAATGTTAATTGTAGCTTTTTTAAAAAAAATAATCCAGTTTATATACTTTTTAAATATGCTGTCTAAGTATTTCGTCCTATATTTGTTAATCGATTATTAAGTATTCCTGAAAGGCCTATTCTCTGTCCTTTCATAGAAATGTAGAAAGGTTTGGCATTTAGATCCCCAAGTGAAAACATTTTCTTCTTAAGCTACAGTGACATTTACTGATGTTCGTGGGGAAGTTACGAAGTACTAGCCTAACCGAAATTGCATTATCGGGGAAATGTCCAGTTAACGACATTACATCGTTTTTCAACACCGCCTTGATGGATTTAAACCCAGTGTTAAAAGACTGGTTAGTTCACAAATAATAGCTATAGAACACGTCAGTGAGAGGTTGTAAAATACAATAAAATGTCATGGACCGGTTCTTCCTTTTATGTTCTTCTGCACATCTCCAGAGAATTCGAATTGTTTCTGAAGAATTTGAATCGTTATACTTTTCAGATAACGTAAGTAAAATTAAAACGATTTTAACTCGGCAATATTGCAGTAATTGTAATGCGTTAATTTTTTTTTTTTTTTTTTTTTTAAGTTAAACCTGATCATTTCAATTCGGTACATGCAAATCATTTGTAGACGATCTTATATAGTCAGAAAGATACAAATTCGCGGCGTTTTAATAACGTGACAAAGAATGACCGTTGTAGCCATGCACGGTGAAAATCATTCCATATGGCAATTGTCTAAAGAAATGAGCTCCAGAAATAACGTGGGTTGTTTCAAACAAACAAACGGTTTGTCTTTATCGTTACAAGTCCATTACATTCACGTAACCGGGTCTCTCCATCCATATTTCTATATCTGTATATCGCTCGACTCAACCTCACATGGTAATAGATATCTTTTCAAGTGATACAGGGGTTAGTCCAACCCAGATCTCCGATTTAAACAACATAAACATGTATGCTTACATAAGAAACTCTTTTATTCCTTTATTATTCTATGGTATATATCCCTATTTTTTAGGTCATTCCTTAGATTATTTACACGTAAAGCCATGTGAGAGAATTCTCACCTACATGTATTGAAATGTGCATTTTCACTCCAATAAATGGTGTTTATCATGCAAGCCTTATTCATACAAAATTTATTCACACCCATCACTTATTCTCGCATCAACTCGCCCAAAACAAATCCTGTTGTATAGTAAATTATCAATCCTTCCTTTTCAAGAACTTAATCAAAATAAATTTGACACTTTGGTCAGTATTTGTGTCAAACTGAAGCAGTGCCAATTAACTTTTAATTTTTTTATTTATATAAAACAACCCAACTATCACAGCAGGTAAATCTCCGTGGACTTTTGAAATAACCAATCCATTACAGTAACTTATCGTTCTACTCAGTCAAGGTCAGATCAAATCGGCTGATACAATATCAGTCAATACTCAAAACCAAACTTAAAACTTTTTATAATGTATACCAATTCCTCAGTTTTTTTTATAGCCGTGGCCGTCTTACCTACATGATATGGCGCATGGATCACTTGGTCATAAACAAGGATCCCATAAACCATAAAATAACAGAAATTGCTCGGTCATCGTTGGGCAAATTACACCAGTATTAATACACCTGCACTACGTTGTGATGTCATACAAATGCAGCTCGATGCAATTCGTTTTAAAGCAACTGACAAATTTATTCTTTTATATTTAATATTGAACATATAACATATTTATACAATTTTATTGAGCTGGATTTTTTCCTCACTGTGGTAAGGAAAAGAGATCCGATCGTGACTTCTTGAAACAACAGTATAGCGCGGGCTTTTTTCTCAATCCACATCTGCACTCATGTATATTTGTGGTTTTGTTAAAAAATCTCTGCCAAAATGTATCTGTCTATATTTGTCTTCACCTCTTTTGCTGTTTAAACGTATAAAATATTTATCGAGATAGATCAAGATCCTTGGAATCTTTAACGACCCATGTCTGTCATGTATTGAAACTACAGTCTGCCAAGGTATTACTTATCACTAGTTTCTGCGTGACATTTGGAATCCTGGTAAAACCTAACACCTGCTCCTTACAACACAAACATGGGTACAGTTTGACATTTAAAACTGACATTTCTGTGCTGGTTTCTTCGAAATGAAGGTAATACAGTAGAATTGATTGAGTGGGTTTTATGCCACATTCATCGATATTTTAGATACGCTGTGGCGTGTACGTATTGTAGTTTTATTTATGTATTTTAGATGTATTGAACCGTACATCACTATAGCACTCTTGAAAGCAAACGCCAGAGAGAAACAAACTATACCGTAAAGGACATACAGAAGTGTAAAATAATTATTTAAATATGTCAATAAATATATTCAATGCTTTCATCATGGGTCCAAAAATGGTAAATGTTGTGTGTATTGTGTCCATTACTGAATTAATTTGCTATTCAACGCGAGAAACATTAAGAACATCCCTTGTTGCCTTGAAAGGGGGAACCTCCGGGCCAGTTGGATTTCCGTTTTTGTTTAACACAATTATATGGATTTCAACTTCTATGTTTATTATCGGGCAACGTTTCAGTGCAGATAATAGCACCTTTCTCAAGCTTAATGAGCTTATTACTGCTCCTAAATGCCACTAAAACAAGTTGACTAGTTTATTGTTTTTATTAATTTTACAGGTGCTTGGTTGTTTGTATTGGTCTGTGTTGATGCTGCCGTGTTTATCAGTTTGGTGTTTAAGTAAATAGTAGATGGGTGTTAATCACCATTAAGACCACATAATGTTTGTTTGATTGGGGTTTAACGCGTACTCAAGGGTATTTCATGTATATGGCGACGTGCCAGCCCAACGGGTGAAGGTAACCACCCTCGCCACCACTGGCAACAAACAAAGACAGGACGGGACAAATACAGGACGACAACAACAGGACACAAAACAGACACCACAAACAGTTCTGAGAGCACCAGGGCAACATGAAGCTCCCTCCAACCGCAAGACCACGTAAGGAAAGTCTGTTCATTTTGTGTTGCGTTTGGTGATTGTCTTTTAATTGCCTATGGCCAGTGTAGTCGACATTCCTTTTATTTACTTATTGCGCAACAATATCACCATAAAAAAGCCTTCCAACTAAAAACAAACAAACGTATCAAAACACAAAGACATGGCGTCAGATAACCTAACGTGTTGTCTGAAATTCCAACCAAAGAAAAAGGCGACTCTTGAATATGACGTCAAATGACATAAATAATAAACGCCAACCAAACAACCATAATAGGGTGAAATGCCACAGAGCTAAAGCCGCTGAAAGTTAAAAGAGACCTTCAGTTGTGATGATTATATAAATCCTGTTTTACTTTACCTACTGAACTCTGTTCATACTTCTTTACCACATGGGACCCACTTGAGGGAATGGCCCATATCATCTAAGAAACCACACTCATACCCAGTCGATCCCACTATTCCTAGTTTATTCGAGGACAATTCGGAGGGTGTAAACTGTTGTCATTAGATCTATTGGGTAACGCGAAGTCGATCTGTTTGCCATGTATTGTTAAACATTATGTGATTAGCTGTCTCGCCTACGTTTATTGCTAGTGACGTGTACGATGGTTTCCTCCATATATTAAGCTGTCGCGCTGTAAAATATCTTTCAAACCGAGATCGAAAATATCAGTTTCAAACCACACAAACCACACATGAAACTTATCAATTGACGATGGAAATTTATCTATCAATTGCACAAATTTGCAACTACAATAATTGCCCAGCTGTGTTTGTCAAAACAAAACAAAAACCCAACAACAGTATTGCATCGGACTTCATGTTAATCGACACAAACATGTTATCCGTGCAGCTTTGCAGGTTGACCATATATGAGACTAGACAGTTTTAGTCTAAAGGGGCCCATACACGTTCAATAAAACCACCAATATTATTGACTCATTATATTGACATCAATACTGTTGACAGAAAATGCCCACACACAATTCAATATTTCCGTCAATAATTCAATCATTTCTTTGGTGATTCTTCAAAATGGTTGCCATTTGCGTTCTTTCAAAGACGGGGAGGGAATGAAATTCTGAAAATATTGACAGGATATAGTGACGGATTCTCCACACACGGTCGATATTGTGTTTCAATACATTGATGCTCCATCAATATATTGATGAATCGTCAATAAAAATCAAACTGGGTTTGATCCGTCAATACATTGACTTAATGATGGTTATTGACAATATTGTTCATCGATATAGGCCACACACGTTCAATAATATTGACTCAATATGTTGAGTCAATATATTGATTCAATAATACTGATGGTTTTATTGAACGTGTATGGGCCCCTTAAACGTTGGTTTTTCGGATCCAAACACAAATTCGTTATCACTTTGGTCTTTCCGATGCAGTTGTAGAAATACAATTCCAAGTGCAAGGATTACTGATTGGCTGCAGTAATCTATTAAAATGTTTTAAACGTAATCAAGTTAACCACATGCCACATTTCGTCTGTCAGTTGCAGACCCTGCCTTTCTGTATCTCTCGGCTCTCCAGTCAATGAATACTCTCCTGTATGCTCTGATGTTTTTTTATCAAAAACGCTCCCGTGCTTTGTCGCTATATTGAGATCTAACGCAATTGCCCTACTTTAAACTGTTTAATACGGTATAGCTTATTAGGGTTCGTGAAAGGTGAGTCCAATAATAACACTGTTAACACTGGGCTATGGTAAACCCTAAATTTAGTCAATATTAACAGAAGTTGTCCGATTTCCTTCTTTGATGTTGTAAGTATAGTAATATTGCAACTCCACTCAAAGTTGCCCGCGGCCATGGCACAGTGATAGCGCATGCGCTTCGAAATCCTACTCCAACATACCGTTCAGGGTGGGGAGTTTCTCAAGATGTGTCTCCGGCAATCATGGGGGAGGTTTTCTTCCGGGTTTCCACCGTAATGAGGCACGGAGTAGTGTCTGTCGTCCTATAAATGAAATACCCTAGAGTACGACGTATAAACCCCAAACAAACCACTCAAAGCTTATTATTTGAATGCTGGTTGTGGGGTAATCGTTGGTCATGTTAGAATACGCAGTCTGTAAACTTTTTATCTGAGATGACTTTTAATTACATCTATTTTCCGTTTATTTTAGAATACAACCACAGACAAAGAATCAGAAAGGTAATAGCTACATGTATGTTATAATATTGCTGTTGCATCATTTAACGTTTTGAAAACATTGCGGTTACGTTGTACAAAAACTCTACCACTTCACGTAGTCAATTTGTGTCGTTTTAACGTTAAACTTCAACTTTTTCTGTCCCGATTCGACAACGTTATAATAACGTTGTATTAACTTGTAGAAATTAATAGCCAAATTAAATCATAGATTTACGAGGAGTAACGTTATTTGGTTACTCTGCAACGTGACCATTGTGTTGCTAGTATCAACGTTGCAGCTACGTAGTGTGTTTGCTGGGTTGTTGCATGTGACGTCGATGGTGGTTTCCTTCAACGCCGTTCTATAAGTAAATAACCTTGTGTACAACGCAAAAAACATTTAAATACAATTTATTTCCTGTTCATTCCACCGATCAAAACATTTTTAAATCAACATTACATCAGATGTTGCATGGCACCGTTTTTGTAGTTGAAGATGATGGGAGGGGGGGGGGGATTCAACAAGACGTAATCCGGTAAGAAAGTTCAGTAACTGATTCAAATAGCGCACCACTGGCTCCCTGACAAAATGGTGACTTTCCAGTGTCATTTTCTTTTTTCTTTAACTAGCCAAACACCAGTATGTGACAATCTTTATATTTTTCATTGAAAAATCGTTAAAGCAATGTGCATGTCAAATCAACTATTTTCATTTAGTTATCGATTAAAAATGTGTATTGAGCTGATCTCGTCTCGGCCGATTGTCCCTGCTATAGGGGCGGCTCCACGATACCATATAATATTTTATTTATTGCGAGACTGTGGCCTAAGTTGCATATTATTCCCAGCTCTGTTTTAGCTCTAATCAGTTATTCTTTTTTGTAACCATCAAGTACCATACTGTAGCTTTTAAACACAGACTGGGAACTTTGGGATAAACCCGTACCATTTCTGTCTAAGCAGGAAGTGACGAAGGGCCTCTACTTTGCCGATGCATCCAATTTTAAAATGTGGTATGTAGGTCAACATAAAATTGAACAATTTTATTCATTTAAATAAGATTAAACTTGTTGGTATCTTTATGATTAATTGGTTTGCTTGATTTGGATGACTGGTATCTTTGAAAAGAGAATTGGATTGATGTACAGCGGAATGACATGAAAGAATAGTCCCAGTGTAATTTATATACAGCTGTAATTTGTCCCGGAACGACCACACAATTTACGCTGTTTTAGCGAATATCGCTACCTTTACAAATGCACAATGGTACTAAGTTTATGACCAAGCTGGCTGTACGTAAGTCATGGAGGTTAGCCCGCTATAGGTTTTAATCCAATGCAGTGATTCTTTAAACGGAAATGCTGATCTATAATGGCCACTGCAGATGACACAATGACACTTTGGTTCTTTGCTTTTTTAGGGCGAACATAATTTTAAGAGAGCGGAGATAAAACCTGATAGAGACAATATAAAATGAATTATAGAAAAAAATATGTCATTGGGTCGAACAAAAAATAGTGTGTAGGCCTATACAAGACATAAAAAATTTCTATCTTAGAAAATAGTCACCCCTTTTCTTTTAAAAAGTCGCTGACAAAACGTACAGTGCACTGGCAGAAATCAGCCACCACAGTAAATGTCAATTATTGGCGCATCGAATGAGGGTCGAAACAAGTACTACCTTTAAAATGAAGTCAACTGTATGACAGACTACATATACTGTTAACCTAAACTTTAATGGTCGGACAATACCTTAAACTCTGAGATTGCACAACTTCAATCTGTATTCCCAGTATGTGTGACTATAGTAGCAATTTCCCACACGATGACGGGCAATCTATGGAATATCACTAAAGCCTTCATTCCTAATCCTACTCCAATTTACTGTTCACGGTATCGGGTCCGTCTGTCGACCATCAGGTATATGAGTGAGTCACAACGTGTGGCTCCGGCAGTCGCGGGAGTGGTTTTCAAGAGGTTTCCTCCCAGTTTTCCACCGTAATAAGGCAAGGAACAGTGTGAAGTGGACAATCATTCGTCATGTAAGTGGAATACCCTTGAGTACGACGTTAAACAAACAAACTAAAGGCTTCAAACATGGAAACATGACAGTGCGCAGACGTCGGTATCAAAACTCGCCTGAAATAGCGTAGGGCAATACTCGAAGTATACGATGTAAATTTCCGCTGATGGCTGACACATAACTAAATTACAGGGACCGTTGACACCTACAGGCCAGACTGCTTAAAGCCAGACAATATCGAGACAAATTCCAGTGAATTATTGAATACAAATTCTTGAACACTGTAATGAATTGATTCAACAAATTACTGGTCTTCCGTCTAGCACATTTATGTGGCAGCCATGTTTACATACGTGTTTTATAGTGAACTACTAATGTTTATTGCCAACATTCTCGGACAGTAAAAGGTAGTGCAGGGCAAAGACTTTTGAGTTGACTACTGCTATACCTTGTGAAGGAAAGTTGACAAGTTGCCACTTCGAGTTACGTTACACTGGTTTAAATTAATACGTTCGACACAAGAAATAAATTTACATATTGCTGTATGTTTTGATACACATGATATTATACAGTTGGCCCCAGATTTGCCAAATTGTGTAAACTACTTTCTTTCTATGACTTGTAGTACTAAAAGCTCGAGAAAAGGTTATGCAATGTATTTGTTTCAATTAAATCATTTGGCATGCTGCGGCTTTATGGTTCACAATGCGATCTTTCCTCTTTTACACTGCATCATCCCTTCAGAAAAAAAGATAAATCTGGATGTAAAACGAAGGTATGACGATCAATTTAATGAACTAACTTACATCAACTGTTACTTTACTGGTGAATATTCTGCTGCTTTGGTCCAATTATATGGAATCGCTGTGATAAATGTGGTAAAAGATTGTGGCGACAAGTCTTGTAATTGAACCCTGGATGCAATCTGTAGAGTATCATTCTTTTTTATGTCGATGTTTCCAGCCGATGCTGCTATCTTTTGATGTTCAAGTTTTTTTTCACGGATAATAAGATTTGGTGGTGTTAATCAGCCGAGAAACCTTTATTGCCAGCATTGTCAGACAACAAAAAAGTGCTGGACAAAAGTATTGGGGTCTCAACAACTCGATCTTCCTGCATAGCAAAATAACTTACTAAACTATGATTGGCTTACACTAGCTCAATTTTGAGAAAAGTACGAGTCTACCATTTTTTTTAGGGAACAGCATCAATGATTGCCTGTTCGAACTCGGTATGATGTTGAAAGTAAGCCACACTTTTACTGTTGAAATTGAGAGCTACAGGTAAAGGAAACTTGTAATGTATTGTGAGTTTAAGTCAATTAATATGTAATTGGCAGCTTATCAATAACAAGTCATATGTATTTTTTCATTTAATCTTAACCAAATTCTGCTAGTCGATGCATAGGTTTGATGCCTACGCTGGCATTCGGACGTTTGAGTGTATTCCCCTTCACGTTGAATCGACCTTTTCTTTTTTACTTGCATACACCTGCCTGTCTTTAAGGAATATTCGTGGTCATTGGTCATTGGCCATCTGATCTGTAATGGTATCAAATGTCGAGTGTATAAAGCATCATACATAACGGCTTAAGCTATAACAGCAGGTTTTGTATCGGGCCAAATTTGGCGGTGTGGTCGCTGACGACAATGGCGGGTTAACGTCGTCAATAACAATAGTCTTAACTTGACCGTTTCGGTGTTTTTGTTGGTGTTTGCCGGTGTTTATATTGCAAGCTCGATTATTGTGTTATAAAGATAGCTGGTTTTGTTTACCATACCACAGAGAGCCACTTTTGCATTGTTGAATACTACATTCTGTAATAGATCAGCGCTGGCAACTCGCTTTGTTGACTATTACCCATTAAATTGTTACACTCGCATACGACATTCACATTACATTTACGAACTTGTCCATATTGTATTACTTTACACAGCTTTGAGATGTGGTTTAATTGTGACTTGATTTGCTAATGTTTATTATCCTGTATCGGTCGCTCTCTGGCTAAGAGCAATTTGTTGGAAGAGTAGCACTGTATTATTTTCTTAGCACTGGAGGAAAATTAACTTTCTAGCAGTATCAAAGCACCTCACATTTGATGGTTATGCTAGTGTC
>JARFOD010101542.1:0-16463 GCA_031763545.1 Mopalia muscosa
TAAAATTTTTTCATAAATCGAGATTACAACATTTGATTCATGCTGATCACTTCAAAAGGCATTCCTAGTTGCAACATCTTTTTAAAAGTTCACAATGCGTTTTGATTTACAATCTTTTTAATTATAAAGGCTCGAAAAGGATGTCCTGCTATTTTATTTTTTCGATTTTGAATTTAGCAGCCTGTTTTTAACTTGGACTGCTTTGACTAAATTTCGAGCCCTGTATCCATTTTTAGGTGATACATGTATATACATTTTCACTTTTGTCTTTTAAATAGTGCACAATGTTTTTGCATCAATGATAAAACTTTAGTTAAACCAACAGATGTTTCATTCTACCTGTACTGTCCAGTGTAATGTGTATTATGAAACACTCAGGAGAGATTTGAAGTTTTTCTTATATACAGGTATATACATGTACAGTGAACTTTGAGAAGCTAACAAACTAGTTTTGTTTCGCCTTGAATCTCGGGATGACAATAGTATGGATATATTGTATTGTTGTGTAATTTGGTACTTGGTGTCTGAAGCTGGCAGCGTTAGTGTGATGGTGTGTACTGTGGTTGACTGGGGAGAAAATCTCCTGTGGGGAACCCATCTATTAGCTATCAGAATTGTCTGATTGGCCATGGTAAGGCATGTGATGGAGTGATTGTTGATAAGGATGTTCTACAACCAACCCCAGGGATCAAGCACCCCAGAGTAGAGGAAATTAAGGAGATCTGAGCAATGTTGGCAAACATTCCACACAGTGAACCTAGCAAGTCTGCGATACACTCCATTTTATTATACAGTCCACCAACAGTATGCTAGTTGTATTCAGTGGCAAATCTCTCTGGTTCATTTTAACTCAACACTTTTACATCTAATGATAGAATCTATTCTTAGAAATGGAGAGTATTTTTCATTTCTGATAATGCAGTATTACGATTGTCCACAATTATATCACTCTATACATTTCCTGTTTGCTTTGTTCTCCCTCTATGTTATCTTATTGTGATTACGCACCACTGACTATATGTCCGGCAGGGACTATTGATTGTAGTGAAATTATCCTGGTTAAGCTAAAGCCGGAGTAAACCGATACACAGTCCCTATCGTATACTAACTGTGTGAATCTGTTTGCTAAATCCTTAATTCTTCATTGAGATTTTGAGAATTCTTCCGTACTTCTCATCAGATAAGCTATGTCGTAACACATTTTGAAGACGCCTTCAAATCAATACTATAGGAAATTGAGTCTATTTAGCTTGGGGAGTGATGCATATAAAGAGAGCTCTGAATTCACCATTTACAGTTTAACAGTAGCAACTGAATCTCTTCCCAGCTGGATCTCTATGAAGACCTGTCCTAACCATTCTGTCTCATACTGTGTGTAAGAGATTCAGTTTAGATTAACACTGTTTTTCAGGGATTTTTTTTAACTGGCTTCAAATAAACACTCCCATGAAACTATTTTAGCCATGTCATAACAGGATTTGTTTCACAGAGCCTATCATTGTTTGGATGGCCTGCTCCAAATTTGTCAATGCAAGGAACTAGGCAGATGCTGCTATATGAAGTACAAAATATTTTGCAACGCATACATGTGGGATATTTAGATAATATAATTTCATGATGTTATAATATTTTCTGACCTATTGTTTCAGTGTTAACAAAGGCCCAACCAAAGTATTGCAACCGTCTTATAAAAAAAAAGATGAGTTTTATTAAAGTTTGTGATAATTATTTGCTCTTACTACATGGAAGTCTTAAGAGATCTAGATAGTAACAAACTGCTGTGATTGAATCTACATATCTAGAATAAATCCTTAATGTCTTTTAGCGTTACACATCATAGTTATGACATATTCCCAATTTAGCGGAGAAAAGACGCTGGTTTTGTATGTGAGCTTGAGTGATCTTTCTTAGATCCTGAATGTAAGAATGTCTTGCTGTGTTATTGTCTTGCCATTTAACATAAAGCCCTTGAGGATTGATTCAGTGAAAAAACCAGGCTTTTATATGGTTAGTTTCTGCCACATAGGTGCTTTATTCCTTCATGCCCAATGATTGAATCTTGAGAAATCAATATTTATTACATTACAGCTCAAGTCATTTCTTTAGCCTTGAGAAGAAGATACGATTCAATAACATACTGCCATATAAACCCAGTTAACATAAGTTTTTAAAAATGCATTTTAACCTAAATGCATTGTGTCTAGTTTTTGTATGGAGCAAACATTGTATCCAATTTTTGTAGACGTGTGAGGCACAGAATTGTGCCATATCATACTTGTAATTGATTCAGTATTTCGATGAAGATCACCAGAATATTTCTAAACATCCATCAACTACATAATCATGTGTATGGTCTTGATAGTTCGAAATCACAATATACATGTTGTTGATTAAAAGGAAAAATCTATTTGCATGATGTACACCATTTTACTGGCACACCGTCATACATGTATGTCCGTGAAATGTGTGGTACTACTTGTTCACATCCTAGCTTTATTGACACTGCTGAGTTTCCGTTTCTTTTTCATTTGCAGTGCATCTCTACTGCTTTGTTTTAATAATAATGGAAGCCGATCTATTGTTTTTGTTTCAAGAAGAATTCAATGAATTTTATTCCAAAGAAAAGTTGATTTAGATTCAGTTATAATTCAGTTACTTCCATCATTACGGCCCCGGCCGGGCTTTAGTGAGTGCGCTTTCTGAGCCTATTTAAATGTACCCTTCACAGGATTGAGTCTGTCTGTCGACCCTATATGAGTGAGTCACAAGATGTGGCTCCGGCAATTGAAGGGATGGTTTTTACAAGGTTTCCTCTCTGTTTTCCACCATCATTAGGCCAGAAACCGTCAATCCCTCATTATATAGGTGAAATACCCTTGAGTACGACGTTAAACCCCAATCAATCAAACAAATCCATCATTGCATCAGGTAATGTACATGTACATTGTGTACTTGTGAAACTATCCACTAGTTATTTTGAACAGTGTACATTTAATTTATATAATAATTATCAGTGTTTTTTCATGTCCTCTAATGTCATAATGCTTGATTTAATCTGTAAATCGCTGATCATTAGTTATAAAAATGTGTTCATATCCATGTATGCCATCAGCTATTAAGACACCAAAATCATTCATTGCTTTCTGGTTTGGAAGCTTTGTTACTATTCTATCAGAGCGGTAGTGATGGCCGCTATCTAGACTCCAGGGGCCAGGTACTCAGAAGACTTTTTAGCTGCTTAGACCAGATTAAATTACTAATAGTGGATTAGAGATAGGCCTTCAAGCTGGCCTGATGTCACAGGCCTGTGCTGTTATCTTTTCTGGCATATCCTTCAAATCAGTCCTCAGTTGCTTTAAAATACAATCTCCATTGATTATCAGATGACCAAATTTGTCAAAATCAGTAAGAAAATGCCAATTTAGACAAAGACATTAGCCAGGAATTTAACAGAGGGTGTACAAAAAGCCTGCGGTGTTAAGGGTAGACGCCTGAGGCCCCTAAATGCAATAAATAACAAATCCACTAAATTAAATAAATCAAAAGCACATACATGTAATATTTTTCCACGAACAAGAACAATATTTCTACAAGATATTTGCCCCAAAATGTATGTTACCATTACTCAAATCTGATATTTGTATTGCAAACTACATGTATATCTGATTACATGTATTTTAGCAGTTTACGCCATTTAGCAGTCCTTTCCAACAGAAAGCATATTGGGGGAGCTACCATTGTAACAAAATCCTAACAGCTTAGGCAACATCATATGGAAGATCTGTGACTATGGGAAGAGGAATGGTATTTCTCTGCTGGTGTATGCTGATCGGCACCATAGACAAACTTCCATTATGTGCTAATGTATGCCACTTGATGACTGACGTAAACTATTTCCTAGAATTCATGGTGTAATTTAACCACAAACCATCTGACTTACCTTCTATTGTGTAGAAGGCTGAGTGGTCCAGGTGGCCGACATTTACTGCTAGCAATTGGGGGCCTGACTCAGTCATGGGTTCGATTCCCAAATGTACCATTTTAACCTTCAACATTTTCTGAACTAGAATCTGTTCAAACTAACACAGTGGTATCTCAAAATAATGAAAAGTCTATCAGCTTTCAAGTAAGAATTTTAAATTCATGCTACAGAATAAATAACTGTATATTAATCTGAATTAACAGCTGTGGATAATTATGATTATTGGATTTGATAACCCTTTACCCAAGTATTTCACTTATATGCTGATGGATTGTGACGTGCACTTCACACTAGCTGTGTCTTACATGTGCTTACATGTAAATACAGATTTGAAAACCAGGATTTGAAGAAGCATCATTGTGCTTTGGCTGGGTTTGATCAGGTAATTGTGAGCTTGGAATCCTCTATTATTGGCTACACGTAAAAAAGAGTCTGAATGGCCCTAAGTTTTGGCAGTTGAATAACCTATGTGATGGATGGGTGGAGGTTAAAGTCTTGTCCCTGGCTACCTGGACTCCCCACTTCTCTATAGGTCAAATCTCCTAATTAGGCTCCATTCTGACTTGAGCTTTGTGCTGATCAATAGACCTATGACTGAGGTTTCTGCAGGGTCTTTTTAAAAAAGTAATATAGCTTGATTAAGTTTAGTAATCACTCTACATTCTGCTGAGGCAGTAGTTATCTCAGCTTGTTATCATCCTCAGGCTTTCACAAACAATTAGGAGTTAATTAGGAAATAGACTTCATGTTGATACAGGTAATAGCTTTTTATTAATTTATGCCAGTAGCTCATAGTGCTCTTTGAGTGTAGCTTAAACTAAGATTGATTGAATTGTTCAATCCCTGTATCTCTGAGATGCTTGAGCAAAAGGGTATATTCAGCAGATTTCCTGTAGTATCTTGCACTGTAAATTTACACACTGGGTCTACTTGTATCAGGTTTTAGATCCGGAGCCTAATGGAGCCTGTATGAGAGTCAGACTTAACCATTAAAAGGAGTTAATTCATTTGTCACCTTGTCTTCAAGGTGTTGGTTTAGTTCTGACGTGTGGCAGACCAATATGAGGCCATTGTTAGTCAAATAAGCTTATATGTGTCCAAAAAAATGAATTAAACAAATATGGCACAAACCTTTATATTGAAAATAAACCCATATGAGAATGCCCTGTATCCATGTTTAAACAGTAAGCTTATCAGACTACTGATCATGCATCATTATTTGAACCACTCAAGAGACATAGTACCTGTGTCCACCACAGGTACATGCATATGGTGGAGTTACTCAAGGCAGCTCTAGCAATAGCGGGGCGGTAGTTTATGAGGTTTCCTCTCAGTTTTACAGGGTATTTAGTAGAGAAGAATGAGAAACGGACAATCTGCCATCATATAATGGGAAAATGCTTGAATATAATGTTAAACCCTCACCAAACAAACATTATAATTCTAAGTACATGTAACTCTTACATAAGACTTTCAGTCATACTCTGTGATGTATTTATAGTGTCCAGTTATATGGATTTGTGCAAGACTTTAGGTTATGTATATCACATCAAACACATCATTCAGGGAAACTGCTGCAGCTATTTATATTCATTGTGCCAGAATTGCTTTCATGCTGTTGAACAAAGTGCTAAGTCTTGTACATTCGAATGCATATTTATGTACTTGTCAATCAATCTTGAATAAGTTTTAGACACAAATTCAACCTCAGTAAACTGTTAGTGTTTGTTGTGTATTACTTGCCTGCAGAGGTACATGTAGTTGCCTTCCCCCATTGTGCTGAAATAAGAAGTTTAATTTCAAGGAAAGGAGATTAATTTTAAACAGTTCAGATGAAAATCATTCGGGAACTACTCTTGTCGATACAATGTACAAGGCTCAGAGCTAAAGAGGCTATATGAAGCCAATCTGTATGTCTTTGTATTACATCCTGTATTTGTCTTTGTTTGTTGCCGGTGGTGGCATTGAGGGTGGTTTCCTTCACCCAGTGTTCAGGCATGCTGTCATAGGAGTGAAGTAGTAAACCCCAATCAAACAAATAAACCTTGGTACATCTAATGCTATATTAATGATTGTACATGTATTACTCTACTAGTGTGATGTATAAGGAACAAACTATTCACTAACACTATACCAAGATAACCTGGATCTACATTGTTTTAAATGTCAAAGAAAACTGCCTGATTAGAGACATCTTTAAAGACATTCTGCCTGCCAGAGAGTGTTTATCCTAAAGTTCATGGTGTCATCAATATGTGTTGCATACTGCAGAATATGCATAAAAATTGCTTTCTCACTTTAGCCTTGGCTTAACTTAGTACTTAACGTATCCTAACTTTGAAGTACCATCTACATGTTCGAGTCTGTCTGTTCACCAGGTATATGAGTCTCACGATGTGGGCCTGGCAATCGCATGGGTGGTTTTGACGAGGTTTCCTCACGGTTTGCCACTGTATTTAAGCAAGGAACAATGTGAAATGGACAATCCTTCATATTGATAAAATACTATTGAAACGGATGCTACACCCCAAACAAATAAACAAATCTCTTTTTTTCTCATTGGACCATTGGTAGAGACCTAATTGTTGCCCTGGTGTTGTGTCATCCTATTAGCATCTTGTGATTGTCTTGTTTGGTTGAAGAGTTTGTTTACATTTAGTTTACCCATATGATTGGGTTGACCCTTTTTCGTATGAATTAAATAAGTAAGGTGCTAGACCCCAATCAAACAGAAATACATAAATACTTTCAAGATCAATTATTCACATATTAATTATTTGAGTTACATGTGTATGGCACGCCATAGCGGGAAAAATTCAAGATTTTTTTTCTTGTCCAAGGCTTTAATTTTTCTTGTCCAAGGCTTTAATTTTTCTTTCCCAAGATTTTTTTTTCTTGCCCAAGATTTCATTTTCTTGCCCAAGATTTGATTTTCTTGCCCAAGATTTTTTTTCGATCCAAGACTCACGTGACCAATCCAAAATTCCCATGATTGTCAATTGTAATATGAACGTACAGTGCACTGTTTCAGCATTTTAACGCATAGTATTAGGTTTGTATGTTTCACTCAATGACCTATATTAAATGGTATAGTTACTTCATTGACTACACTGCACTGACATGTCTGCGTTACACTGATTGTGTGTCCCCGAACAACATTATCAGTTAATGTGGTCACATGTATCTTGGAACAGTCACATGAATCTTGGACAAGTCACGTGTGTCTTGGATCGAAAAATAAAATCTTGGGCAAGAAAAAAAAATCTTGGACAGGAAAAATAAAATGTTGGACAAGAAAAATAAAGCCTTGGACAAGAAAAATAAAACCTTGGACAAGAAAAATAAAATCTTGGACAATAAAATAATCTTGCATGAAAAAAAACAGTCTGGGAGTCAAATTTATGAACCTTGAATTTTGTTCACTTTGGCTTGCCATACATGTGTGTACCATGTTTCTGTCAACCCACTGAAATTCATTGATGAATAATTGTTTACTTTTTTTATAAGCTGTGATAATATAATAGCACAGCATGTAAAAAAAAATTTCTTTTTGAAAAATCCTTAAAAATGTGCCCTTGGTTACCCAAAGGCATTTTTCAATTTATTTAAAAACCTTCCAAATAAGTAGTTCTATGGCCTAAATGTTAGGTCATCTAGTTTCAATTTAGAGTGTGGTTTGATTTTTAACTCTCCTGTTTTTCACAACGTTGAAATTGACAGCTTTGAATTTTATTGTGCTTTTATTTACATGTACAGCATTGAATTCTACTGTGCTTTTATACACACTGTTATATTTTTTGTGCTTTTATACACAATTTTAGATTTTACTGTGCTTTTATTCACAGCAGTTACTGCACTTAAATTTTGCTTGAACTGTGTTGAAGTTAACTGAACTAACAACATCTCCATGTACATAAAACAGCACTGAACAGAATATTTCTTCTATCATCAGGTGTACGTTTAGACAGAGTACGAGGAGGCCGACAGAAATATAAACGTAGTCCAGATTCCCAGGTTATTGTTGTTCATCAACAGTTACATCATTCTCGTCAACAAAACCACAACAACAACAACAGTCATCAGTCCTCTCACAATCATCAAAACCAACAGCAGCATTTACCATATCATCAGATCATCGTGCCATCTAAAAAGATTTGCACAGAAGGTAAGCAAAAACAAATATAGATTATACTCAAAGCCACAGGTGGATGTCATTTGACTATGATGTTGTATTGGTCAAAAACATTTTTCTATGAGACAGCAAGCTTTGTTCCTGGGGTTTTCTTTACATTCAGCCAGTTTTACATGACCTGTTAATCACTTTAGTTATTAGTTATTAATCTGTGACAATTTACACTTAGTAACTTTGTGCTTTTACCATGACGGTTTCACTGTTTTCTTATATTCAACTTCTCAATTTGATTTCTTCTAAATGTATATTATATTTTCAATTTTTTGTGGCCTGTGCTTCGCCTACAACGGTCACAAGATTGCTAGTTTGATCTTCAATTGATAAATGTTCATGTTGTTTGATTTCAGAGAACAAGCTTGTATCATCATTGTTAGCAGTGGAAGCTCAGTTAGATAGATTGTTGGCTTTACCGGACCCTTCCATGCCAGACGATGAGGTGAAATTTATGTCCATTATGTCGGATCTGGCAGACAGAGAACTTGTGCTGACTATCAGCTGGGCTAAACAAGTACCAGGTCAGTCTCCTCAAACCTACTGCTTGCTCCTGAATATATTTCATAGATATTATCAATATGTTCACAATAAAAACATGTCCATGATAACCATAGTTGAACCTCAGTTGGTATTTTATTTAGATGCATTGTTGCAGAGTAAACAATTTTTACTGCAGCTATTGAGGGTTTATTTTACTACATATGCATTCTATTGTCTTTTTTCTAGCTGTTGCCATTTTAAAAAAAATTTGTTTTAATACACTTGGTTCTTGTTAAAAAAGAAGATGTTTTATTTTGATTAATCAGGTTTTGTGAACTTGTCTTTGAGTGACCAAATGAATTTGTTACAACACTCCTGGCTGGACATCCTGTGTTTTAATCAGTCCTATCGCTCCACCCCATACAATGGTCAATTGGTGATAGCTGAGGACTTCAAAATCTCTGAGGAAAAGGCGACTATGTTTAAGAGTCCTGTAGATTTAGATAATCTCAGTCGAAAACTCGCCAAGAAAATTACACTTCTTGGGGTCACTACTGAGGAATATGTCCTGATAAAAGCACTGGTCTTGTATAATCCAGGTAGGTTCTAAACTTTTCCATAGCGCAAAGTTTTAGTGTTGCAAGTTATGTTTTGTGAACAGAAAGACATCATGCTGCAGAGTTCATATTTTTATCCCTGATGATTATGTGGATAGTTAATTTAATTTTAACGGTTTTGAAATATATGTTCATAAGGAATTACAGCCCATGCAATTGGCTTCAGCATTCGACAATGTCGAAGCAAAAGCTGAAGTAAAATTAATTTACTTCAGCATTTTTTATGCCAAAGCCAGACATGTCACTCAGACTTTTTCACTGTTTGAACTTAAACATGTTGTGTAAATTTTATTTGTTGTCTGATGGCCTCTGTGAGGTCTGTCTTCATTTATCAATGCTGCAATAAATAAGAAACTTTATATCTTTGCTATGCAACATAGTGTCTTTGCTCAACAATTATCAAAAGCATGTCCAACATCTGGGTCATAATCTTTGTTTCACTGTCAAGGCCTTCCTGGTCTTCCTTTTTTTTCTTGTCTGAGGCAAGCCAGGGGGCAATATTTTGGCAACAAAGGCCAAATGATTTATGCTCTGACACATATTAGGCATTGTCAAGGTAGTACATTACAAATTGCATGGTCACTTTAATAGAATCCCAAGGAATACAATCAAGTATCACTATAATAAACAAAACTAATTTGTATTATTAATATTTTCAATTGTTGAAAAAAAGTTAGTGCATTTATTAAAGTTTGATGAAAACCTCTCTTCATGAGCCTCAATAATTTCTAAGAACTTGGCGAGAAGGGTTTGAACAAACAGTCACTCAGCATTGCCTAACCAGTCTGGGGGCCTGTCGTAGCTCTGCCCATAAAATATTTTGAAAGATCTATTTACTAAAAGTAAAAGTAGATTGACCAAAACATCAACCCTACGTGACCAGAATCACCATTCCACCAACTGATTTCTCATTGGTTGAAAGGATGATGAGTGACAGATTTGGGCTTCGATTGACATTTAACAGCAACGGAAAAAAACCCAGAAAATACACTGATCAGCAGCTTGCTAAAGTACTAAAAATTAGCCCACCAGTTAAAACAGGGATGTGTTGTGTACTTAGCTACCAATCAGTCAACAAGGCATCCAAATCTATTCAAAACAGTTCTTACAGATCAGTTAACCTCATTTTCCCATGGCAAGTAAATTGTATACTTATGTTGTCACAGATGATCATTGAATTATACAAGGCTAATGATCATTTTAATCAAATGTACCCAGTTATAACAGTTGTAAATTTGTACCAGTCCACAAAAGGGGCTTCTTGGTAATAACCACATGTCTGACAGAATCTGTACCACTTACGTGTACTATTCTGTGTATCTCATGCTGATGACAGTCAGGTGCCAAGTTCAGAATATATTAGCATAACAATAAAACATGTTTATATTTTGCTGTCCAGTAATTTATTGCCGAATGATATGAATTTGCATTGTTTTTAAAAAATGCCGAAGAAACACATATTTTGCCTAAGCAAAATCAATTTGCTTCAGCACTTTTTTTGCTGAAGCCAATATTTGAATTGCAAGGGCTGGAATTATTATTTGCACTTATTTATTTAGAGTCAGAAATTTGATTTCTGGGTTTCTAAAAGCCAGGCACCACTGTAAAACTCTATATGTTGCTATCACAAACTACCTTTTCACATGTGTTTTTCTGACCATGCACAACCAAGTGATATGTGATTGGAAAAGTAGTCCGTACATTGCTAATTTTTAGCCATGTGGTTTGTTAATTAATTTATTTGTTATCTAATTTGTCAAGTGATCTGTGCATTGTTAGCATCGGCAATATGCACTTAAGTCTTTCTTCTGTAACCGAATTTGAATTTAATTTAGAACAATTGTTACAGTGTGTGTTCATGGAACTTCATCCTTTGTTAGATTATATTCTCTAATAGTTTTGTTTTTGTTTTACAGATGCTAACATTGACAATGAAGAGGCCGTCTACCAGTCACGTGACAAAGTGCAAGACTGTCTGATAGACTATGTCAAGAGACGGAGTGGTGGTAACATGCGACGAGTCGGTAATATTCTACTGTTGCTCCCTATTCTAACACAAATCAAATTACTGGCAAAGAAATACTGGTTTGATGTGAAGAAGGATGGCCGGGTGCCAATGCACAAGCTCTTTCTGGAAATGTTGGAAGCTGATTCTTGATAGTACTGTGTGTATTGAACTTTAACCTCCAGGACATCTTCCTGCTGGGGAGGGGGGGAGTATTAAGGCATAAATTACTCAAACCAAATTGATAATGTCAAGACCCGGTGGCTACTAAGTACATTCATCTTGGCCCATATGACAACAGATTGGTGGTCATGTAGCCTACTACATGTGTAGTATTGAAAAGCTATGTTTTTTCGGTATGGATAGTGTACAGCATAATTCCAGGAAGGAACCATGTGAATATGTATTCTCTCGTCCCTACAGTCTTTCACTCAGCAATGAGTTATTTGTAGACAGAGCATCCAGTGAGCGTATTCACCACAACATGGTTCATTTCTCGTTTTGTATGGCAAAGTGGATACAACATCAAGCCATGCATCTTGTTTTGTCAGGCAGCAGACATTTTAATCTAAGTTTGCATAAAACCCATTAGGATATTGCTTTACGTAGTGTGTGAATTAGAGGTGTGAAATTGTGTTGTAAGAGACCTGACAGTTTCCGAGTAATTTCTGAACTATATACCTGATGGACAGTGTGTTGAACTGGCACATAGCTCCAGGCAATGTGTGGGCTGATGTGGGATAGAGAACCAATTCACTCCAGATGGACTATCAGTAGTGAAAATAGTCTGTGATGGAGGAAGAATTTCTGTTTCTTCTAGTGTGTGAAGCCAGCACAAGCTGCTAACTATACAAATAATTGTTATACTCTCAGATTCCCCTCTGTTAACTATAAGGGGTGATCAGGAAGTGTTCTCTTAAGAGGGGCTATGAGCCGGTACAATTGTGTTGACGTTTGTACACTGCACAGATATCAGAATTTTCCTGCCAATCTATGCCACTTAATTTATGGCATACATGTAATTTTATCTTAAATAGTGCTATTTAGACAAGGCTATGTAATGTAGAAATCAATCAGGTTGCATAAAGTGTAAAGATAGATATTTTAGAATGTCTTTATTTAGATATGGGTTAATATTGTTACATAATATATTTACACTAGTGGGTGTTCAATTCCAATGAGGAACTTCAAAGTGTGATGTCACTGACTGTGTGATAATGAAACTTTGTAAGGTTTCAGACTTGTTACCTGGCCTGTTACAGGTGTGTTATTGTTGCTGATATACTTATCAGTGTTTGTTATTGTTTGTTATCCCAGATATTTGAGGAGGTTATAACTCCTGCTATACCATGCAAAGTGAGGCATCTGCTCTCCACTCTGTGCTCAACACTAATTACCTACTCATTTTAGCTAGGTTATTTTTGCTAACTATTTGAAGGATTTTAGTGAGATGTTATACCTGTGTGGAGTGTTATGAGCCTGTATTATTATAACCATCCCACTGTGTGATATCATTATACCATACTGGTACTTCATATGCATCCCATTTTTGAACCCCATTCCCCTTATACCTTCATTTTGTGTGGGTTTCTTTTGTTAAGAAGTGATTTCACAATGATTAACTAGTCTTTGTATTCAGATTAAATCAGTATCAGGTAATGCTGGTGCTAGTCAGATACTATACACTGTACAGGTAGATCAACCTCTATTCTAAAGAGCTCCTGTTATAATGATGAAACTACACCATAACATTATATTAACTTGATGGTACAAAATGGTGAAAATATGTTTGTATTGCAGTACCTTGCTTCTTATAGAGCTTCTCAATATTTACTTGTACATGAAAGTCATGTACAGGAGGATTTTTATTATAATTTGATTTTTCTTGTTGAATTGAAGTTATTCTGTTTCAAACAAATTCTCATGAAAGTGCATTTATTCTGATTCTTGCCACTGCGGACAACTATTGTATGAATGTATTAGATGGTGCTCCGAACCATTTATTTTAGTAAATAATATTTCCACTCCTGTAGATGGCTACCACAGGTGACAGGAAATGGTTTGTTTTTGGTATCCTGCATGTAATATCCAAAAAAGGCACCCAGGTTTGAAAACGTTTGTTACCATGATTGTGTGAGAGAGGTTTTGGTTACCCATGGGAACACCTTATAAGGAAAGACAACTGTTTTTTTTTACCTGAACTTATTATTTTTATTGCATATTTTCAAAAACAAACCTCTGTTTTGCACTTGCATTTGAGTAAGCATAGCTGTTTAACAGGCGGAATGGACGTCCTAGTTCGAAAACATGGTTGGTCACCAGTGGGTCCGTTTGCTTATGTATGCATTGGAAGGCATCTGTAACAACTTGGTATATAATACACTTTTGTTTATCCAAGCGCAATGTTTATCTGGTGTATACATGTCTATCAAAATAGCTCTTTGAGTAACACATTTACATATGTTTAGCATATATTCAGCTGAAATGCAGTTTTAAAAAAGAACCAGGTTGTCGTTGATATGTACAAGGGGTTGTTTGTTGTTGTTGTTTTGCTTGGAGACCAAAACCTCACTTTCGTCTTTATATGAAAGCATCCACCAGTGCAGGCAATAGGGGACAGCCATGACTAGCTGATATAACTACCATATTTTGGAACAATGGCATCCCTTCCGGCTATGCTAATGCAATTGTAAGTGTATTACAGATGGTTGGCTTTGAAAATATGCAATAAAAAAATATGTTTAGGTCAAAAAACAGTTGTCTTTCCCTTTAAGAAAGTACAGCTACAAACAAATTATTACTTCTTGATGCATGAATAAGACAATTAAAGGTGTATTTTGAGGAATAGTAGTTATATCAGATTTAATGTAAGGTTACATCATCTCTTTTATTTACAAACTTACTGATACAGATAACGTCAAGATCTGTAGAAGATTTTATTCAGAAATATTTACTAGTTTTTATTTTTTATTGCTTTATAATGAAATCCCCCATTGTACTCCATGTATTATCAAGATTTGTTTAATTCTTTTTTTTTTCAAAGTTTCTTGGCCCATAGTATTTAGATGTTCCTGCATTTAGTGTACCTGTCCCAATATACAGACAATTAACCTTTTCTATGTTTGAAATTCACCTGAAGGGACAATTAAAGAGAATTCTGTTTTAATTATTTTGATATGAAAAAAATTGTCCCATCCATACTAAACATTAACTCCTTTCTTTTGGTGTCTGACTGGATCTGTATCGCTTTTTTACAGAACATTTTATTTAAATCTTTTTGAGGTAAAAAAAAAATTTCAGTAGCATAAACATACATAAAGAAAATCTGATGGTCCCGTGGTAGTTTATTTGACTTGTTGTCAGAGTATACATTGGAGTATAATATGCATTTAGTCTATAAGAAGTACAAGGAATAATGTGTAATTGCCATATAAATGGCTGTAATAAGTTTTGTTGCCACAGTTGTTATTGCAAAAAGTTGTAGATTATAGCATCGAAGTGGATGGTTTTTATTATGGGTGAATGTTTGTTTGTTGGCTCTAATTGTACTGACTTAAAAGGCATGTGAACAAACAACATATGCGCCTGTTTTATAATAATACATATACATGTATCAATGTTTGGGATTTTTCATTTATTTTAATTTTATTTTGGTTTGAACCCCGGTTGTGTAATAAATATATAAATATGTGACTTGCACTATGTCTACACAATTTATAACAAACAGAAGATGTGTTAAGGTTATCAGGAACTTATGATTATTAATTATATTACTCCAGTCAGTGTTTTATCCAAGAGCTTCTGTTTTTAAGTGATTTAAAAGTAAATTGGGCTGATAGATAAAGGAAAGCACTTATAGAACGAGACATATAAAGAAATGAAAATAAAAGTGAAAGGAATGTGGTTTACAGTTTTCAACAGTTTTGAATGGCCTACCCATTAGAGTTTTGTACAAATGTTTAGAAGTTTTCTCCATACCCTTGATGAGATATTTCCAACTACATTTGTACATGTACACTGCCTCCTGTATTTTGAGAGTGTATGGGTGTCTTTTCAAAATCTTCATCCCCATGTATACTCCAACTATCTTCTCCCAAACCCAACAATCCGCCCCCAATTCTGGATCACTGGTAGTGAGGGGGTTGTTATGCAAACACCAAGCAGAAAATCCTACATCTTTTGGATTGCCTACATTTACCTGTACCTAGTTTTCTTTTACAGTAATGTTTTTCAAAGATCTGGTACTTTACGTTAAATAATGTTGGCCTAATATCAGATAAATAAATTCAATAAAAAATAGCAAATCTGCTTGTTTTAAGAATACCGGAGTCCCAGTTGGCTGTCACACTTTTATAACAACAAGGAATTTGACAATTTTACCCTGTTTTGTAGAAATATGGTTATCTTTACATTTCAGTCCAGATTATCTTTTACTTCACATTGATTTGTATCGCTTAAATTCCTTTTATAGGGTTTTTTTTTCTTTAGATGCATGTAGCCATTGAGTATATGATTATTGTGGACTAATGTGGAACTTTTAGGTTTTCAAAACTATGCAATTTATTTCAATACAGCAAATAATATGAAACTTATGTGTACTAAAGTACAAAACTCATAATTTTGTTTAACAGTAATGCCAATACACCCCTTTGGATTTGAAAATAGTCTCTATCTTACATTCCCTTATTTTGACTATCTAACAAACCTATAGGTGTGTTGTATTTCCCCTGGGTGGTGGTTTGGGAGCCTCCTATACCCAGGTGCTCTCCCACCAAAATGTCCACTGATGTGAGGCTCTGTGGAGATGCACACTGTCTATTTATTCACTTTGAAGTGATTATTGGAATTTTTTGGGGGGTGATTCCTTTACATATTGGCCCTCTTGCTATCAAAGGATAGTATAATTTAAGTATATTTATGGAGGAACATGAATTTTCCAACAAAGCATTTGTATAGAACACTTCACATTATGGTTGTTGGTGTTCACTCTTTGTAAGTACACGCTGGCATATAAGTGAAAAACCATTAGCACAGCATTAAGTAGAAATCAATCAATCCTTCATCCGCTGGCCACTTTGGGTGTCTCAAAATCATAAGCTAAAGTACATGTTGTAGGGTCTAGAAAACATGCCACATAATTTAAATAGAAAAGTTAAATTTTCACTTAAAATGAACTCAATCACCAATATATCC
>JARFOD010101553.1:0-16463 GCA_031763545.1 Mopalia muscosa
CTGGTCGGGCCTTCCATCTGATACTGATTGACCAGGTTTTTGCTGGTCGGCGTTTGTGACCAGGTTTCTGTGACCAGATTTTTTCTAGTCAAACAAGGTCTGACCAGGTTTTGGCTGGTCGGGCCGACCAGGTTCTTCTAACAGTGTAGATGAGTATTATCAGAAGTTGGACTGGGTAATGGCTGGTTTCATACTTCTACTTGATAGACTTCTGGTATTATCTATACAAGGGTTAATATTGACTGCCGTGAAGTAAGGCAGCCTAAGAGGAGAGGTAACTGTACATGGTTACGTAGCTAAACCTGCTGCAGAACTATTTTCAGCAGTAAAAAGTTAAATCCAGAACTGTTATCAGAATCACGAAAATGACACAATTTGCATAACAAGAGAGATTTTGCTTTCGGTTATTATACGAAGAAAAACATTTCCCTCAGCGGTACAGATGCCAGACGATAGACAAATGTCTTGGTATATGATGAGATCAGTCGCGGATACAGGATTTTGTAAAAGGGGGGCTCGAAAATCACAGCAAATCAGGCGAGGATCCAGAGGCCGCACAGGCCCCGGAAGCTCCGAAAATTAGGAAAACCGTACAGACAATCTCAGCCTATTTTTGGCTATGAAATTAATTCCGCTATTTTTGATTGATCGATTATGATCAATCTAAATTGGTACAGTTTTAAAAGAGAAAATCAGGAGAAAAGCGTTAACAAAAGTATTTTGTAGTTAAAAAGTCTTAGTTATATATATGATTTGTATAAGACAGAAACAAAACAGTCAAAATACGCAAAACAATCTTTAGATGATTTTAACAATTGGACAGGGCTCTAAATAATGCAAAAACGATCGGAAACTGCTGTCTTTTTAAAATTTAATTTTTGACCTGCCTGGAGCGTAGGCCTAACCATCTAGACGCGTCCCTCTAGTGGGTATTGAAATAAATCTAACTCGTATTATTCATAATAGGTTATGTTAGTTTTTGTTGTTTTACTTAGGGTGTGAGCTCTAAAATAAAATCTTTGCGCTAAGGATTTCGTCGATTTTATAACATCGTGTGTAAAGGAATCCAGTGCAACGTTCTGCTTCTGTCAATACGAATTAATCCACGTGTAATTTCTATTGCCTTGGTTTTCGGTAAAAAGGAGTATGTGTAAAGGAGTCAAACATATGCAGCTTTAGTGTAGTTCAATGGTATTCCAGACATGACTTGAAAGATACAGGGGAAATTTGCAAGTTAACAAGTTTAACCCAATCCAATGAAGCAAAAACTACTCTCTCTGAGGTTTGCGCTAGGTTTTTTCGAATCAATAATAAAATAAAGTATTTTCCGAACCGCTTATGATCGAGAAACAAGAAAAAGCATGATCAGCCAATGACATCGAAGTTGTTCTCTCCTAGGTCCGTGCTATTGCTGTATAGACTAACAATAATATTTTTTAATAAATGTGATTGACGGGCCGCGAAATCCATCACGGGAAGCGTCCCTAAAAGCACAAATTCAACAACAATTTTTTTGATAGACTGACTTCACCTATAGCAGGGTGATTGCAGTTGATTTGTCCATGACATTCCGCTGCATGGCTTACCTGGCAGTGCCTGCTTATGATGTACCCCGTGTAAAACCAGCTTTTCAATCGGGATAAGTGCAATGACTCTAGCCTTCTTTTAAACTTCAAAACTGTTAAAAAAGTATTAAATAAGGTAACCACATGGACATTTATATTCCTTTTACTTATAATTCTTTAGTGTAATATGAATAGTCACAAATCTGTTATATCTCGTAAGCTTTGAACTATTTTTTACTCACAAAAATAAAAGCCTTGTTCAAGCACATGCATTCTATCGTTTACAAATGCCATTTTTGTCATAAACACATGGTGGTGTAGCCTATTGACGTAGCTTGATTGGCGCAATTTGTACATTTTTATTTTATCGAACAAAATACAAGCTGTTTTTAAAATACCCTGAAAAAAATATTCGCTTTTTAAGGTTTATCGTGAATCATTGAATAACATGAGCTCTGACTTCCCATTTGTTTATTACTTGCTCTAATTTCTCGCGACTTTCGGAAACTTTCACGGCAATGACATTCCCAAATTCTCTACTTTTTCCCGCCAAGATCTAACTTTTGCGGTGTACTTGTTCTTCTCTCTCTTTCCCTCCCCCCTTTTCTTTATGAGCCCGTTGCGCCCTCCCCCCCCTAAATCCGCCACTGGAGATTTCTAAACGATTTATTATGGAAGCCGTCAGGGGCCATCTCGCCGCTTAGCCTTTTGGAATATATTGAGGAACAGCGCTATTGGCTTCCATAATTTATTGTCAATTGTTGCATTCTCTAACCAACCTAACGGTATAACAACAAAGTTTGATGCAAAGAAAACATGTTTACGGACAAAATGGTTGTTATCGTTTCTGTGCCGATTAGACTCTAGTAGGCCTACTGAATAACTAGAAAGAAGTTAAATCATAAACGAGTTTGTTTCTATTTTTTGCTGGCGATAAACTACCTCTGTAAGGTCGATCCTGTATTCCAGATCATCACACAGTTAACCGCTGTTGAGTGCATCTTTTTATAATTACTCCACCAAACTAGGAGTCGTTGGTTTATACGGGTTTATTCAGTATAAGCTTGGTTCCTTGAGCTCCTCTGTTGTCTTCAACAACATTCACCTTTAATTCTGGGAAACGTGTGTGAAACACATTTATAGCCTGCCATTTCATTTAACAAGGAAAGCCTGTTGAACGGCGCGATCAACTTCAATGGATTTTCTAAAAAAATGTAGCATTTGACACGATTTGTTTCAAAATGGATCAGATGGAAGTTGGATTTTTGGCATTTCTTTCCTATAAATATACCGCGCAGCCAGCATGGAATAGTCTGTTACGTCTGTCAATTCGTTTTTAAATATTAAATTATTTTACCCTATCGCACAACAAGGAATATTTTACAGTGTAATAGTTTTGACTTTATTTTAGCCAGTCAAGGTACTAGTTTGAGTTATATATGCCAACTCATTCAAAGATACACCTCGAATAAAACAAGGGTAAACACATTTGACACAAACTCGAGAAAAGAATTTGTTTGTTTGGTGTTTAACATCGTACTCAAGGGTATTTCACTCATTTGAAGACGGATTATTCACTTCACACTCTTCCTTGCCCATTACAGTGGAAAACCAAGAGGAAACCTCGTAAAAACCACCCCTGAGATTGCCAGAGCCACATTGTGACTCACTCAGGAGGGTCGACAGGTGGATTCGATCTCGTAAACAGTACACCGAAGTAGGATTAGTAAGCGCACTCCCTAACCACTAGGCAACGGCCGTGGACCTGAGCAAAGGAAGCATTATACCAGTGTACAGGTTATTAAATACAACAAATTTGAGTTGTATAGGCCTAGCTATGTTAACCATTCCAGACATACAGATTAGAATTTAAAAGGGGGTGTACAGCGAAATGGACACAAGGATTTACGAGCAGAAGGAGGGACAGCGCCTATTTTCGTGTGGATGTATTAAATAAACTCTATTATTTGTTTAAAACAGAATCATGCAACAAAGAAAACAGTGGCATTTGTGATATATATCTTTATTGGCATCACCTGCAATTTATTACAAAATTACAATATATATAGATAAAATAGAACTTTTGTATAAAAATGCGAGTATGCAGATATGTATGCTAATGGTTCTTGCATAATTACATTCAGTATGTACGAGGAGTGGAACAATGCAGGACTTAACAGTACTCTGGATTGGTAATATGCATATAACAGAAAAGGACGGGCATTTAAACAGGCAAAGATTTCAAGTATACAAATTTCGGATGAAGCCAAATGCAAAAGTGTTTGAACTTTTTCAAACAAATTTCAGAAAGAAGTTTATGAGTTGTATGGTTCTGAACATTAATGCATTCATACATGTGTTGTGTTGCTTTTTTTCCGACATGGATTGAGCGTTGGATTGAATATTTGTAATCACCCAAACTCGAAGAAAGCGCCACAGAAAAAAGTGCCCTTAATGTGCACAGTGCATATAAAATATTAAGATGCTGTTTATTCTTTAGTTTTAAACCAAATGTGCATCAACTGCTGTCCTTGTTCCCCCGCCAATTTATTTTACAAACTTATTCTACCACCCCCCCCCCCGCCCTACCCCTTCATCCCCCCCAAGCCTTCCCCCATCACACTTAACATAAAGCATGCAATGCATTAAAATCATGTAGCTTTTATACTTGTACTGTTCTTTTAATTTTACTTGTTCGTTTTTTTAATATTTATATAATACGATTTCTTAAACACTAAATTTGCTGAGCATGACTTTTAAATTTTAAATATATCATGCAGTTTTTTTCTCCAAAAGTATAAATTCTATAGGACCAGTAGTGTATGTTGTTGCTTAAAATATGGTTTTTAAATTGTAATTATATATTTTATAATCCGCTTACGGAGGCTTATAATAACGTGTATCATTTTATTTATAACAACAAAGTAGGCCTGCACCTGACAAGGTCTCCAACCCTTAGTCTAACATGTTTAGTACTAGTGTACAAAAAATAGGAGAAAAAATATTGTTACATCAAGCAGATTGTTCTTACAGTTTTTGTTCAGTAATGTATAATATTCCATTTAATGATCAATGTTTAATTTACATCTGGTACTCAATTATCATCAATAGGTGCTCTCTCTAAACTGACACAGCTTCAATAACAAACCCCGCTGACGTTCAAGAAAAGGTTGCAATTCTGTCTTTCAAATATAAACTATATTTAATAATAATTATAGAAGAATTATTCGAAAAAAAAAAAAAAAATTCTGCGATAATTATACTTCAAACCAAATGAATATCAACCATTCAACCAAAATCAGTTACTTCAACATAGAATTAAAAAAAAAACATATTTAACAAAACAGGCATCTTCAGCTACAAAATATATTGTATTATAGTTAAAATGTTGGATTGGTAAGCACAGCCTAGTCCAGCTGTACAGCTCAACTTTATAAAATAGAACAAACTTACATTGACTGACTATCCTCTTGGTGATTATGTCTGTGATATATGCATAAATAAAACAAGTCTAAAAAACATACATATATTTTTATGTATGGTATCACATTACAATATTAAACAGAGAAATACAAGAAAATATGAGAGAATACAAAACACATAAATATCAGATAAAAATATAAATATATTCCCCGCAACCATGATTCACATATCAACAACAACGAAAATCATAAACATTTTAACTTTTTCGGTACACAGAAAATGTTGCGTTTTGGAAATTTACTATGGCTTACACTGTATGCATACATGTACAATTGCAGCTAATATATCTCAAGGAACAGACATGATAATTTACAAAGTCGTCCACAGAAAAAATATATGTACATGCTATACAGACCTCCTGAACCAAAAATGTGCACAGCAAAACGAGTTGTTATTCTTATATAACATTGACTGATAACCGGACAACAATGTGCAAAAAAAAAAAAAAAAAAAAAGAAACAGTGAAATAGTAAAAAAAAAATAACCAACAAAAAAGATTAAAACTGGGAAAAAAAAAAACAAAAAACAAAAAACAAAAAACAAAAAAAAAAAGCAAACATAAAGAAATCATCAACAAAACTGTAAATCGTTTTAACCTGAGGTTAAACAATTTACTTACCCTTTAACTTCTATAAGCTGGGATACTCTAATTTTGGGACAGGCCACAGAAATAACATGTAAGACCCCCTGTGGTTAAGCCTATTTCTCTGTCCCAACTGCTAGAAGTTATAAGGTATGTTAACAGAGTAATGATACACATTTATGTAAGTTGGACGTATGCTCTTATCTAAAGTATTTATTGATGTATTGCCATACAGCAACTGAAATTAGAAATTATTTACATTAATATTTCAATAAAAAAATGACATAATATGAACCAGGTGGGTTTTAATATTAACAATGTACAAATGTTAACTAAACTTAACAAAGCTTAACAAAACCTATGAAAGTCAAAATAAACAATTATGGAAAAGAAATATCCATATTGTGTAATGTGCATTAGTTAGTACAAAGGTTATATGTAAAACAACATCTTTTGTGACCAAGATAGAGAAGACCTCACAAACTCAGAGGGTAATGTTTCATCTTAATATCAATTGAATAACATTATTACCAAACTAGCAAGCAGAGGCCTGATTAGCTGGTATGTCTGCCAGAGCCTAGGATAATCGGCTTCTCTACTTGTGATTTGTATCATATAGGTTGAATTCCTGTTGTAGTTGTTTGGACTAGTGTCTACATGTTACCTGACAAAGCATTTCTACTGAAATAACAAAGAAATGACACTAATATCATCTGTGTATCAAACAGGGTTTTTCTGTACTCGGGTCAATGGCCAAAGTTATAACAGTTCCAAAAGGAAAGTTTTACAATCAGAGCTCAAGGGACCTAATGATTTAGATTCCTTTTCAAAGAGAAAAAATATGGACTAAAGAATAAATGTTCGAACAGTTCAAATATAATATGTCATTTCACCCATTATGCCGTCAGGTTTCTGGTATATTCAGAAGTTGATAAACTCCAGTTTCAGTTCATATCAGAATATCCACATACCCTAGTTAACTTGCACTAGCCATATCATACTGTGTTATTACTACATTCATGTTCATACTCATGGATTTGTTTCTAATTTAATATGCAGTTCCCATTTAGCAAGCCAACTGTAACTTTCATAGCTTTGGAAGAATTTATACATGTGGTAAATCAAACATAGCATCCATCGAAAAGCTATGACAGCAAACCTTTAGAATTAAAACAATAGCTTTAGGATCTTAGTAATTGCTTACACTATGTCACCTTACAACCCTTCTATTTGAAAAATCACAGTTTTTTGCTTCAAGTTGGCAACTATACTAATTGATGACTAGCACAGTTTTCACTATGTACATGTATGATTAAAGTGGAACTCATTGCCAACTGCCTTTCTACAAGCTAAACGTTTAAGAAACAAAATCTTCATCAAATAAAACACTTTCCCCATGAATTTGGTTTTCTTGTCACACTGGATTCATCACACATCCAGTCTATCCCCTTGTAATGAGACAAGGATAATTGGAAGACAAGTAGATGTATGTGTGTGAGTATGTGGTTCAGATGAAGCTAGTCTGTCATATCCCAAACTAAGAATTGTTGGAATCAGGACCATTAGGGTGGCATATTGCGTTTGAAAAGTACCTGGGAGGACTTTGAGTCCTCCCAATCTTCTGCTATCATCGGACATGTGGCCTAACCACTATCAGTCTCAGACACTGTACTAGTATTAAACATGTTATTGTGATCTCCAAATTAGCCACGGTTCTGTTTGTAAATAAACAATATTATGCCATGGAATCACTTTCTTCTCCGTCACTACCCGTTCTTACAGTGAAAGAGTATTTTCCCAGTCCCAAACTACCACTACTCTCTGGTAATGAACTCTCTGAACTGACTGTGTATGATTTGCTGACCACATGAGTTTCTCTTGAGGTATGAGTGCCACCATTAGCTGTGACCGGGGACGTTGAACGACTCGAAGCTCCAGAATTGTTTCCTGAAATATTTCCTATATTCATTGTAGCTGGGTAAATTTTCGTTTTGATCAGTTTAGAAGATATCTCTTCAGAGTCTGAATCTTCCTGCTGTTGTACCTGAAAGTTTTTGTATTTTTCAAATGCCTCATCGATATTGTCTTCGTCAAGATTATTATTAAAAGTCCAATCCTGATCTTCACTGTCTTTGTCTTCGAATTGAGGAATTTCACCAAATGATCCAGAGCGAACAAGCCTCTTACCTGACCACTCCAAATTACTAGAATCTACATGTCCTTTTTTCTCAGACTTAAATGAACCTGTTCTACCTTCCACTGGGTGAACATCGTCATTGTCCCTACCACTTAAAACAACATCATAGGATGAAGCCCTTGTTATTGGCCTTGTAGAGATACCTAAATTCTCATTGGAAACACCTCTTTGTAATTCCTTAATGACATCACCACTTGAAGCTTCAAGTTTTGTTGCTCGATCTGACATCATATCTTTAAATGATTTTAGATCTTCCGCGCTTAAATCATGGCTGATCTCTACTGGAAGCTGGTCATCTGGAGACTGGATCTTATACTCCCCTTCATCTGCTGAGCTCTCCTCATCAGCACTACTTGAGTTCATCTTCTGAACTAGTGAGATTTTAGGAGCGGAAAACTGCTGAGTCACAGAATCAGCCTGCACAACATCATCTATAACTACTTCATCTTGGAAAAGGGCTCTTGTATCTCTAAGACTGGCACCAAATATCTTATCGTTGTTACTATCTCGTCTCACTTTAACAGCCTCAATATTCTCCTCAACAACAGCTTCATCATCTGATGGAAGGTCCCTGGTAACAGAGGCTTCAACTGAAGAGCTTTCCCTCAGCATATGGTGCGATAATTTTTCTGACACATCTGATAAATCGCCCTTACCTTCATTCGAAGGTCTCTCAACATTTTCAAACTCTATCTGAGAGTCGATTTCAAATTCTTTTTGGCGGTTTTCAGGAACAATTTCATCTTCATCAATGCTGGTCCGCTTGTCATCAAAATCCAAAGCAGCATTTAACTTGGAACTTTGTAATACAGGAACAACATGGTCTTCAACTTCTAACCGTCTTTTGTTAAATGTATCAACATCAACTGATGCTTCTGTTTCAACTGATCGTTTAGCATCCATGAAACCTTCAGATAAACCCTTGGAAACTCTGGACTCGGCTTGGTCCATCTCTAGCTGAACATCAAACAAACTTGCATCTTTATCTTCATTCATAGGGACATCACTGGTGACATTGAAAGTATGATCTCTTTCGTCAATGCCAAAAGATGGTTTAGTGTCATCCATTTTACTGAACAATGCGTCAAAGTCTCTTGCAGTTTGAGCAGTCTCAACTTCAACTTTTTGGACATTTTCATTCACAGGTGTATCATTGAGAGACACAGTAATATCGTCTAAAGTGTCTGATGGAAAAGTAGAATTGCTTAACATGGACATATTACCATCTGACACATCAAAAAATGAGGTGTTTGTTTTATTAGCAGTAGAGTTCAAACTAACTTCACCTGGATTGACCTCAACACTCGGATTTGTGACCTGGACATTGACATCTGGTTTTCTATCCACATTTCTTTTGGCATCAACAAATAACCTATCTGCATCAGAAAACAGTTTATCACCTTCATCAGTGAACTTTCCATCCTGAAAATCTGGGAGGTTAACATCTCTCCACTTAGCTAGGTCTCCATTGTTCTTATTCTCACTTTCTTTACATGAAGAAAGCTGAACAGCATGAATTTTAGCATGGCCATTTTTATTTGAGTCTGATGACTTCATTTCACTGAAATTCCTCTTCTTTTTGAAGGCAGGGTCTTTACCAACACCAGTGAGGGCATCCAATGATTGACTTCTGTAGATAGGATGGTTCAGCTGAAGATCTAAGTCACTGGCACTTCGTCTATCAGGCACCAGTCTACCATTCTGTTGAAGAGTTATCTTCACTGGGTAGGGAGAAGCATAACTAAGAATAGTCAGAGCATCCTCGTACACCATCTTATCAAAGGATATCGTCACACTCTGGATTTTATCACCTATAATAAAAAAATATATATATAAATCCTTAAAATTGTTTAAAGGAATAGACAACTTTTGATTTACCCATGTAAATATCGATAGGGTGCAGTCAACAAATTAAATTAGCCACAAAATTACCTTTCATCAGTGGGCAATGACATTACAATGGTCAAAGGTTGAACAACAAAACTAATGATGTTCAAAATTTTCACTGAGCGGTTACTTCAAGCAATGCCCATTGTCCACTGGTCCCAACACCTTTAACATGAGGATTTGTTTGTTTGTTTGATTAGGGTTTAACCTCGTTCTGAAGGGTATTTTACTTATATGACAATGTGCCAGCCCAATGGGTGAAGAAAACCACCTTCGATACAACTGGCAACAAAAAATGACAAGACTGGACAAATACATGACACAACTCTGACACAACAAACAGATCGGTTTCCTGTTCCACTTAAGGGTATTTCACTTAAATGGTGGCATGTTTTCCAACAATAATTGTCACTAGCCCCACCGAGATAATGTTGGAAAGTTAATTTCCTTTAAGTGCTGAATTAAGACAGTATTGCTACTCTTCAAACAAACAGCCCTTACCAAGACGATTATAAAGGAAGAAGTGGTAAGGATATATACCTATGTGACAAAATAGAAGAATGAGATTAATTACTTTTATCAAAGTCACTGATTAGACTTATATGATATCAGACAGGTAGTTGAACCCATTCTGATTTTCAAAAGTGCTAACAGTTAAAATTGCAACCTATATGCTTTAGTGAGTGTCATAGAATAAAGGTTGGGATGAAGAAAAATAACCATTGTTACCAAAGGTTGACTATTCCTTTCCCTGAAGATTCACCAAAACACAATGAACTTATTTTTACCTGCATGTATTTTTCCGGATTCAATGGCTGGTCCTCTGTTATGAACTTGACTTACACGAATCCCATCTCTCATACTACCCTGTATGTTAAAACCCAGACCAATAAAGTCTTGACTCTGTAGATTAACACTCACAATTTCAGGGTGCTGAAAGTACAAAAGGAAAAGAAACATTAATATCGGTAATCAAGACAAGCAAACCATGGATGTTTGTCTGATTGATTGGTGTTTTATGCCGTACTTAAGGGTAACTATAACAAGGGACAGCCCACTTTTTACTAGATCTTACTTAAATATTGTGGAAAACCGTGAAGAAACCTCAAAACTGAGTGAGCCCTGTAATAAACCTGAGTATACTGGTTTGGCTCTTTGAGAAGTGGGTGCTGAAACATAAGTCAACACACCAGGGATTCATTTGATGAATGCCTGTGAAATATTAATTCTTTGACAAAATAGAACAAGATTATTGTACAAATATAAGGTACTCATAATTTATGAATGAATTAATGTTTTATATTATTTAGCTGGCCTTTGTAGTCACAATACAGCTAATATGATTAAGGGAGATAATGCTCAACAGAATGCACTGTGCTTACAACAGTTATCTCCCCTAAATGTACTGTAGTACATGTATAGTAATACTTCAGCCAACAGAATGACTATTACAAACATTTTCTTAAAATAAGGAAGATGTCTGTAGTTAAGGAACCAGATACAAATAAAGTAATAACTTGTGATAAAAGCAAGAATAAAATGTTATTAGTAGATTTTGGTGACATATTTTCAACATGACTGACTGATCCAAGAGAATAAGTTTCTTGTAACTTCAGAGTTTGTATGAGTGGAAATTTTTATATACAGCTGGTAATAATAGTAAACAAAACTCAAACTTTATAAAAGAATAACCATATCATATCTTCAAAAGGTAATGCAGACTTAAAGAAGAATATCGTGAGAAATTTTTAGATGAATGAACAACAAGAAAGCTGGCAGGTTAGCCTATCCAACAAGTTACATTCTTACTTGTTTCTCACACCAACAAAAAAAATCACATAATAAACAAACCAACAACAGTTCCAGATGAGTGAATTACAAATATGTACAGGCCATTATTCTATGTATGCTGTGTGTATTAAGACTGAGATATATGTTTGCAGAATTCAAAAATGCATTTTCCTGATTATTTCCTAACCTGTGCCACTAACACAAACTCACTTCAGATGAAAACAATCTGAACGTTCTATGACTTCGTCTAAACTGTTACATACATGCAGGTGCTTAGGCAGACACCCATCCACCCATCCAAGTGGACACCCTGAAGTAAACAATTGACTCATTTGGACACCCTGTTTAAAGAAATTTTGACATGCTGGAAAACAGTCAAAGTTGGACACCCAGATATTTGAGAAGTGAAGAAAAATGACCATTTTGGACACCATACTTTTGATTTCTGGCTAAGCCCCTGTACATACCGGTAGCAATATTGTCCATAGACTCAGATTTAAACACAATTACAATAAATATTCTGAACAAGTTTTTGTCAATTTGATAACATAGTGACAATTTACAAGACCAGCACGGGACACAATCATATATAGAGTGCAGAGTGGGGAGGAAATTATAACTAATTCGCTTCATGTTGACAATTATCCCAGGGAACACCAGCTCACATCAACAGTTTTTTCAGAGTGTTTTTTCATCTTATTAGGATTTTAATGGCACCTGGAAGAAATTATCTTCAAATTTTTGTTACATTTTTTAATCTGCAGGTGTTATTTATTCATACAGGTTGTCTACTCAGATGAGAACAGATAGTTAGGTATAGGTTACATGAAATATATATCATGTGATGTTTGTTTTTGCATACCTGAGAAAACCAGGTTATAAGTTATTCTCTATCGGTAAGTTAAAACTGAGAAAACTTTTTTTTATGAAGTGACTCTCACTTCATTTATGCCATACCAACTATATATGGGTTAAGCCCCAGCAGTATCAATAGTACATTTCAGGTAAATTTTTAACAAGTTTATTTCTCCAGATCTCAGGTGATCCAGATCTGTCAATCAAAGTGCATGTCCTCAATTCCACCAGCTTATCAACAACCTCACTCAGAAAGGGGCTGGCTCAGAGAAACAAGTTGACACAATGGCCTAGGCATGCCAGGAATTTTGATAGACTGAAGAAGCACTGAACAATACCTCCTTCAACAGAGGAGAGCTCTAAAACTGAGGCTCCACAAAGTGGGGCTACAAAAAGGTAAACCTGTGCTGATTTGATAAGGAAAACAAAAAAAAAAATTATAAATTAGGCCCTTCAATATACATTTAAAGCAGAAAAAAAAATAAAGCTAATTTTGCTTTAATCATTATTTAATGGCTACCGTAGTTTTTCAATGTGTTGAAGAAGAAAAAAGAACTTTTGTTAACATTTTTCTTTACAACAATAAACGTAAAAGAATTTCTGTGACCAAACATTTGACACCTGCTTGATTGAACGTTGTATTTAAGGGTACTTCATTTTAACACTCAGAACAGCATGTATTTCAATTTACAACAAAAGAAAAACCTTTTAAGTTTTCGGCATTGTTGGAAATTAATGTTCCTCTGGTACTAGGTTAAGACGGTGTGACTACGATTGAAATAAACTATACCTAGCTACAGGGCTATTCGGACATGTAGACAAAATTAAAACAATTCTGAAGCCACTTTGTCTAGAAGGGTTGAACTGTTGATAAGAACAGTGTGATGCCTGGAGGACATTCAGGTAAACTCGACAACAAAAACCTTTTTATTTAACAATAAGACATTATAGAGAGTATCTGAGGAGACTGACAGGGCAGGGCCGTGCATCTTAACTGAAGATTTAATGGAAGCTGAAAAAGTCAATTCATATCAACAAATTCTGGGTCAGGCATTATCCTCTGGCAATTTTTTTTTAAAACCCTTTTCCCTGGAATTTAATTAACTGCTACCTTAAGTCTCATAAAAACACAAGTAGGGAATAAAGCATGTCATTGCAGTAGATAAAGACCCAAGTGACCTTATTTTAGAGATCTGAATGAGGATAAAAAATAGAAAAAGCATTTCATATCTCAAATGGGAAAGTCTATTATAACACATGCACGTTTTAATTAAAAAACAATTTAAAAAAATAAAAAATACTAGAACATCAGCCAACATTAGAAGTGACATTATGAAACAGCATGATAGATAAAACAATAGGCGATTTAGATCCAGAATAATGAAAATCTGTGTCACATACCACATTCATGACTTTAACCTTTGGTTTCATTGTTTGATATGAAGTTTAGGGTTATTTTACACATGCGATGATATCATATGGGTGAGGAAACCACCCTCGACACCACTGGAAAGGAACAATGACAAGACAGGACAATCACTGGACACCATACATACAAACACATCACAAACAGATTGGCTTTAGTATGCGTTGCACTCAAGAGTCTAGGACAGCACCATGGTAGCAAATCTTGTGATAAACTGTTATTATTTATGTGATTTTTCTGCTCTTTAATGGATCTTTATTAATCATAAACAAAATTCTACCTATTCATTCTGACCCAGATTAAAAGCAGTTGACCAACTTTCCACAAAAGAGATATTCTTATATTAGGAGCATACTTTAAACTGGCACATATAAATAAAAGTCAGAAAGAAACCTAAGAGTGCATTGAACTCACTCTGCGCCAATAACATCCATTTATATAAAGTACAACACAATGTGTTTTTTGATCCAGACAGTTCCAGACTTCCACTGTTGGCAAATTAATTGTGCTAAAATCTGGATTTTCACAAAGCATTATTCAAATTGGTAAGATATATAAATATGTTGTAACAAAAATTCAACACAGTATTACCTAGCATATGCTAATAAAAAAGTTTCTTTCAAGTTTGTCTGTAGGGTTTCACACTAAAAACCGGAGGACCGAGCCTTAAGTAAGGAAGAATGAGAAAGAATACAACAAGGGAATCTATACAAAATACAGGTGAAACTTGACATTTGAAACAAAGACATTTCTTCTGATAAGCTGAACTTTACTCTCTATAGTGGTATTTAGATCTGTAAGTGTCTCGAATTCTGTAGCATGAAATGATTAAATCTTTAGTATTGGAAGTTTTGCTTGTTCAATAAATTTTTTTTAGCCGTACCTCAACTAAATTATTTCACTTATATGATAAAGCGATAGACCCATAGTAAAAGCAACCCCTCAGCATCCTTGGCAACAAACAAGTACAAGCAAGAAGACAAACACATGGCATAGTACAGCTAACAGGACACTCCCTCCAACAGCCCGAATTTTATTATAGATTTTGTTAGTTTGTTTGATTGGATGGATAATGGACTAATATGACTACTGGTTGTCAATTTAGGTTGTTTTTGGGTAAAATATGATGGCAAACCTTGTAACTCAATCATATGAATTTAATGAGTCAGGGCTCTTGGTGAATTCAATGATCCAGGGGTCTTTATGAATTCAATGGACCAGGGCTTTTGGTGATTTCAATGACACAGGGCCCTTGGTGAATTCAATGACACAGTGCCCTTGGTGAATTCAATGACACAAGGCCCTTGGTGAATTCAATGACACAGGACCCTTGGTGAATTCAATGAACCAGAGCTCTGGTGAATTCAATGAGCCAGAGGCCTTGGTTAATTAAATGAGCCAAAGCTCTTTAGGTGAATTCAATGAGCCAGAGCTCTTAGTGAATTCAATGAGCCAGGGCCCGTGGAACTGTGTTTGTTTGTTTGATTGGTGTTTAACGTCGTGCTCAAGGGAATTTCACTTATATGATGACGGACACAAATACAGGACATCACAAACAAATCTGCCTCCCGTTACCCTTTAGCTCTGTGAACACCAGGGCAACAGAAATCAACCTTTTTTCTCGCCTCTTACGATCGACAGAGGAAGCTGAGGGAGTATTCTGCAGAGACATGGCCTACCCGTTCCCCCACAGGGCGAGTTCAATGTGTCACGGCCCATGACAAATTCAATGAGCCATGGCTATTGGTAGAGTCAGGGCCCATTGTGAATTCAATGAGTCAAGGCCATTGATGAAATCAATGCGTTAGGGCACTTTGTGAATTCAATTAGTCAGGGCCCATGGTGAAGTCAATGAGTCATGGCCATTGATTGTTTGTTTGTTTGATTGGGGTTTAACGTCATACTCAAGGGTCTTATATGACGAAGTGCCAGCCCAATGGGTGAAGGAAACCACTCTTGACACCACTGGCAACAAACAAAGACAGGATGGGACAAATACACCACGACAACAACATGACGCAATACAGACACCACAAACAGATCTGCTTCCTGTTCTCCTTTAGCTCTGAGAGCACCAGGGCAACATGAAGTTCCCTCCAACCGCCCGCGTCAGGGCCATTGATGAAGTCAGTGAGTTAGAGCACTTTGTGAATTCAATTAGTCAGGGCCCATGGTGAATTCAATTAGTCAGGGTCAATGGCGAATTCAATTAGTCAGGGCCCATGGTGAATTCAATTAGTCAGGGCCCATGGTGAATTCAATTAGCCAGGTTCTTTGTGATTGTTTGTGTTATTTGTTTGATTGGGGTTTAACCTCGTACTCAAGGGTATTTCACTTATATGACGATGGATTATTCACTTTACACTTCACCTGGCTTCTTATGGTGGAAAACCGGGAGGAAACCTCGTAAAAACCACCCCCGCAATTGTCGGAGCCATGTGACTCGCTCATATACCTGATGGTCGACAGGCGGACTTGATCGTGTGAACGGTAAATTAAAGCCGACTCAGTTTAGAAAGCGTGCACACTACCACTAAGCCACGGTCCTTTGTAAAATCAATGAACAAGGGCCCTTGGTGAATTCCATGAGTCAGGGCACTTTGTGTTTGTTTGTTTGATTGGTGTTTAACGTCGTACTCAAGGGTATTTCACTTATATGACGACGGACACAAATAC
>JARFOD010101564.1:0-16462 GCA_031763545.1 Mopalia muscosa
ACATATTGAGGCCTTTAATTCTGATTGGGAATCACTTTTGTTAGCATTGGAGTTCAATAATGTTATTGTCCAGTGAGAAATTCAAAAAATGACTGGCAAATGATTACTGTATATGCATTGTCAACTTTACTAAGGTGTGTACAACTGTCAACAAATGTAACAAAATGGTGTTTGCTATGTAATGATGTGACCCATACTTTTAAAACTCAATAAAGAGTTTTAAAACAAAATAAAACAAAACATATAACCTGGTAGTGTTGAGTTGTCCTAATACTTCAAGTTAAAAATAAAGAATTCAATTAGTACTTAGCTTATAGATCTCAATGTATGTTGATTTCAGCCTATCCCGAATTTAGAAACCTGGTCCGAATACCCCTGGCAATCTCCGCGCATTTATCAATACTTGACATGAAAAATATACTCCGACTGGACAGTTAACCAAATATCTTAAACTGATATAAGTATGAATTAGTTGTTAAGCTACTCCGGTTAAGCCCATGTTTGGGTTGCGTTCGAAATTGACTTCTGGTATTACAAAATGTCGTATGTATTGGCTGTGTTCACGTCAATAAATAATTTCCAAACAAACTAACACATGTGTGTCTTGTTGTTAGACTGTAACGTTAGCTACTAAATACGTAAAGAGACCTTTCTGCCTTGTTTTTATATTGGCCTCACATTTAAATACACAGTTATCATTGATTGATAGATTTGGCCTCTGTTTTATCCCCTGGAACTGGTGGTTCACAGCCGGTTCATAACTACTGTGTGTTTATTTTTATAGCGCTGATATCTTGCTCAACTACAGATTCTAGAAATAGTTTAACGTTTTTCTGTAAAGTAGGTTTAACGTTTTATGGGAATTGGAGCGGATTAATTGTATATGTCAATGGCACAGTGACACAATCCCACGCCTCACTGGTGTCTCATCCAGTGCAGAACTCTGCATAAATGAATTACCATAAGACTGGTTCAATATTTGTTCGCTTTGAAACCTGAACGTTTTAACACAGTCCTTGTTCCCTGGATATATGAACGGGTTGAGTTCCACCAAGAGATTCGCACATACATGATCATATCTATATGTATGCCCACTTGTATATAGCTCTTGGCGGGCATATTGTCTAAACATACCCAGCCAGATAGATGTCCCTTCCTTAACCGTTACATATATGCTCGTACCACAGTGGTCTACTACGCCATACGCGCAGGTACTCATGTTATTAACTAGGATTACAATTAACATGGATATGAAACTCAGCCTTATCCAGGCCAAATACACATAAAATCAGGTACTCGGTATTGTTTTCATTCATCCATAAAGATGGCTTGAAAATTATCGATACGCTTAAGTAGTACTTTGCTGATAGATAGCGCATGAGATTCTCCCTCCTTGTTTATTTGTTTGGTTGTTTGGTTGCTTTTAAGGTCCCCAGAATAGTATAAATAGTTGACATATACTGAATGTGAATATATATGAACGAGCATTACCTTCTCCTGTATTGATATTCAATGTCAGTTAGGCGGAAAAACAAGCGTGATTGAATCCATTAACACCCACAATGACTTGGTCAAAAATATACTAAAAACATACATTAATATATTTAAAAAATATATATTATATTTATAAATAAAAAATACAAAAGTGTTCTTAGTTTTCTGCTGGATGCAAATTTCGGATTTTTTGTAAACCTGGAAAGTTTGGGATTGGAATGTACATATTTTGTGTTACGGATGTGTTTATTTCATTACGACACAGTGTTTCTGTTATATTAGAAGAGCAATGTCATAGATAGAGGCCTTTTTAACCCATACTTTATATGAATCCAAGTAAAACTATCTTTGGTATTTATTCTTCGATCCAAGCCTTTGACAAATTAAACTTCTTTGAATGTTTATCTCGACCAATTGGCAAATAAAAGTTTCTTGAATGTTTAGCTAGACCAACCGCCAAATTAAACATATTTGAATGTTTATCTAGACCAATCGACAAATTAAAGGTCCATGAATGTTTTTCTAGACTAATCGGCAAATTAAAGTTCCTTGAATGTTTATCTAGACCAATCGTCAAATTAAAAGTCATTGAATGTTTATCTAGATCGATCGGCAAATTAAAGTTCCATGAATGCTTATCTAGACCAACCGGCAAATTAAATGTCCTTGAATGTTTATCTAGATCGATCGGCAAATTAATGCACCTTGAATGTTTATCTAGATCAAACAGTAAATTGAAGGTCCTTTAATGTTTATTTAAACCAATCGGCAAATTAAAGTTCCTTGAATGTTTATCTAGACCAATCGGTAAATAAAAGGTCCTTGAATGTTTATCTAGACCAATCGGTAAATTAAAGTTCCTTGAATGTTTATATAGACCCTATCGGCAAATTTAAGATCGTTGAATGTTTATCTAGACCAATCGGCAAATTAAAGTTCCATAAATTCTTATCTAGACCAATCGGTAAATTGAAGGTCCTTGAATGTTTATTTAAACCAATCGGCAAATTTAAGATCGTTGAATGTTTATCTAGACTCATCGGCAAATTAAAAGTCTTTGAATGTTTATCTAGATCGATCGGCAAATTAATGCACCTTGAATGTTTATCTAGACCAATCGGCAAATTAAAGGTCCTTGAATGTTTATTTAAAGCAATCGGGAAATTTAAGGTCTTTGAATGTTTATGTACACCAATCTGCAAATTAAAGGTCCTTGAATGTTTATCTAGACCAATCGGCAAATTAAAGGTCCTTGAATGTTTATCTAGATCGATCGGCAAATTAATGCACCTTGAATGTTTTTCTAGATCGATCGGTAAATTGAAGGTCCTTGAATGTTTATTTAAACCAATCGGCAAATTAAAGTTCCTTGAATGTTTAATTAGACCAATCGGCAAATTCAAGATCTTTGACTGTTTATCTAGACCAATCGGCAAATTAAAGGTCCTTGAAAGTTTATCTAGACCAATCGACATCTTAAAGATCTTTGAATGTTTGTGTACATCAATCGGTAAATTAAAGTTCCTTTAATGTTTATCTAGACCAATCGGCAAATAAAGTTCCTTACCTGTTTGTATTGACCAATCGACAAATTAATGGTCCTTGAATGTTTATCTAGACCAATCCGCAAATTCAAGATCTTTGAATGTTTATCTAGACCAATCGGCGAATTCAAGATCTTTGAATGTTTATCTAGACCAATCGGCAAATTAAAGGCCCTTTAATGTTTATCTAAACCAATGAGCAAATTAAAGATCCTTGAACGTTATCTAGACTAATCGGCAAATTAAAGGTCCTTGAATGTTTATCTAGACCAATGGGCAAATTAAAGGTCCTTGGATGTTGATCTAGAGCAATCGGCAAATTAAAGATCTTTGAATGTTTATCTAAACCAATCGTTAAATTTAAGGTCCTTGAATGTTTATCTAGACCAATCGACAAATTAATGGTCCTTGAATGTTTAATTAGACCAATCGGCAAATTTAAGGTCCTTGAATGTTTGTCTAGAGCAATCGGCAAATTAAAGGTTGTTGAATGTTTATCTAGACCAATCGACAAATTAAAGGCCCTTGGATGTTCATGTAGACCAATCGACTAATTGCCAGACTATCGTTACTATGATATCATCTCTGTGTGGGATATGGCAAGACTTTCACCGTATTCTTCAGATATTTAGTATTCTGTTATATTTTTTCCCTATGTACAATGCTTTTTGAAACGTGAAAATTTTTTTTTTAAATTTGAAAAAAGATTTTAAATTTTGAAAGAAAAATTACTTTAATTATCTACTTCCCATGTGTAAAAAGTAGTCTACATATGTACTTAACGTTTATTTGACATATTTACAAAAGGGCTCGGCGTTTCAAAGTTACTGAGAAATGGTTTCTCCGCTACAATGTAATATAAGCTACTGACAATAGTGTACAGGAAATGATTTATCCATTAATTTATTGAATTTAATCCGCTCAATGGGTATAAATGCGATTTAATATATTTTATAATATTATAAAATGTTGGACTCGAATCAATCTTTGCATTTGCTCAAAGTAACCTTCTCTGGCTATAACAATACCTTGACACCACTGACCATGAACACCATTCGATTTGAGGTTCCCGACATGACAATAGAACAGAACAATTAGGAAGCAGATATATACTAGACTATTTTCCTGCGAAGAACTGCCCGATTTCTTCGCCAGTTTTATAACATTTATTAAACAAATTGTAAAATTTTCGCGGTCATGTTTGTGAGTGTGATGGAGAGGTCTGTAATTGTTTGTTTGTTTGTTTGATTGGAATCAACGTCGTACTCAAGGGTATTCCACTTATATTACTACGGATTTCCACTCGATTGTTTCCTTCTCTGAGTACGATTTGAGACCTGAGGGACATCTCTGCAAAATATCTACAAAAACATTGCTAATGCCATTTTTCTTAAAGAAGTGAAAAAGATTTTTTTATGTTAAATAAAATTGGTTTCTACATATGGTTACTGTTTCTTAAAGAAGTGAAAACGAATTGCGTTTCAACATATGTGGAATTCCACATACGTCTTTGTGGAGTTTTCAGGTGTCAACAAAATTTGACATTTCTGGTAGCGCGGAGTATATTTGAGGATTTTACGAGTAAAGCATAGCGTTATCCTAACTGAATATAAATTTGTTCTGTTACAGGGGTGGCATAAATGGAGGTAACCCTGTCTATCAGTGGTTGGACAAATGCTGGCCTATTTTCATCGTTGTAGCGTCTTCATCCTGTTCAATTCTTCTCCATGGCGTCACATTTACATCCGGGGTATTCTATGTGGAGTTTTTGAAAGAGTTCAATCAAGGCAGAGGTCAGACAGCATGGGTTGGTTCATTGATTGCCGCGTGTGGGTACGCCGCCAGTAAGTTTACAACCTGTTAACATTCTCTATGCTGCTTTTCCAGGAATCTCGATTGGTGATAGAGTCAATTACAAAACAGCAACCTCATCATCTCTAAATGACCTTCCATATTGTCTAAGTCTTGAATAACAAACTTATTCTGATCAAATGTAATATTTATCTAAATCTAGAGCATAAAGTGTTTCGGTCTGCTATAAACATTTAATTTGCTTGTTTCTTATATGTATGACAGCAGTAGCCTACCTTCAAACACTTTTATTTTCAGCCGAGAATGCTGTGGTGAAAACATTTTCGTTGCACACCCTGGAGCAAGGAATTGACTATTTTTTGCTGGAGCATAAACGCTTAGCTTTTACTAACAATAAAATGTAAAAAGGGCTGCTTGAAATATATTTCTTTGTTTATGTTTTTTTATTTTATTTTAGACTCATTTGCAGGTGGCTGGGGTACCCAACAGAAAAAAGAACTTCTCGCATCGGGTTGCGGATAGCAGGACGCACATCGAGCCTCAGCCTCCAGTTCTAATTATCCATTATTTTTTTTATTTTCTATTCAGAAGTCCAGCGGCACGATTTCAGTAGACCCAAACGATATGGAGAGAAATGGTTACTCAGATTAAGACCTTTCTAACGCTAGTCTCGGAGGGATGAAATGTATCACCGTGACCTAGACGATGATGTTATCGTGACCTAACCTCGAGCCTCATTGTGGAATTGTTCGATAAATCACGTGACATGTTCTTCTTCTCTCTCAGGCCCTGTGTCGAGTATATTAGTCAACAAGTTTGGATGCCGCTTAACCATCATCCTGTCGGGTTTGATAATGGCGACCGGATTGTGTACAAGTTTTTTTGCACAAAATGTCTACCTCTTGTTCTTTACATATGGGGTAGTCACAGGTAAGAGCTTCGGTGTTTAGTTTCATAATAAACACGATATTTATTATATGGGTGAGCGGGGATAGTTGTTACATGAGGCGATTTCAATGAGGCAACACAGCACAGGGCGCCTAATATGTGGGTCTGCGGGGTTTTAATCTCAGCCTTAATAAACCATCATTTTAGTCTTTGTTTATAGTTTATAGTTCTCTTTGGCAATCTTCGAAGTGTCTTTTTAAACCAGGTTTGATCCAGAAGTAATGATTTCGATAGACCAACTGCCTCGATGAGAGAAAAAGTTAAAAATTATCACTTTGTTTAGCTATAATTAGAATGCTCAGCGGCTAGAGTTATCTCCCCTTGAACAATCGCACAGCTTTTCTCTTCTACATAATTATGTAAAATACCAGAAACAATGTTCTTCCTCTACAATAAAAAATATAAAATATATGCTCAGTGTTCGAATAAAGTTCAATGTGACCCATCCCAATGGTTTACCATGTAATCATCGTTAGACCATCCGCCCAGTATGCTTGATGTATAACCAAAACCTATTTTAGAGTAGAACCTTTTCTAAAATAATAACCCTGTTGTTAAGAGGCAATTTTAAGGAAACTTGACACTTTCAAGTAGACGGTTTATAAAATGATGAGCTAAATGAGAGGGGGGAATACATAGATGGTCAAGAACAGGTTGCGATCGTGAACGGATAAGCACTTTAGGAATAGGAATGTTAACAAGGAATAAGTTTATTTGAAAAAGACTAGAACTCAATAACCCAAAGAGGTATTTGTGGGAATAAGTTTTCTAGTGAGGCGGAGTTGGAACTAGCTTTTTGTCTAAAAAGGTGATCTGACTGTAGAATATGTTTGCGCACAACCGATTAATAACTACTATAAAAAAAATATCTTAAGAAAGTCCACTAAATTAGCTTTGTATGGAATTGTAATCGATCTTAATAGAAAACACTAAGGATCTGATGCTATGTTCTTTGCAGCTATAAAAAAAAATCTGCCAAGATAACCCCCAAACTCGTGTTGCGCACAAGGGCTTTGTAACTCATGGGACGTTGTGCCTTATAATTTTGTTAAAACAATTTGTTTGTTCACGTGAGAAATAAGGCGAAACTTGAATTAAACAGCTCCATTCCCAGATGGTCCAATCCGCTACTACTAAATGACAGATCACATGGGTGGTAGAAGTGTTTTCATAGCGGGTATAATTTGAGCTCTTAACGATGCTATTACAATGATCTCGATTTCTAGGAGTGGGATGTGGCTTTATCTACGTTCCTGCCAACGTTATTGTGGCGAGGTATTTCTATAAAAGACGTACCATTGCCCTGGGAATTGCAACTGGCTGTGGAGGACTGGGTAGTTTTGCCTTTCCGCCTTTACTACGATACCTCCTGGACGAATTCGGTTGGAGAGGAACTTTATTGATTTGTGGAGGAATATGTTTGAATGTTTGTGTTGCGGGCGCAGTGATGCGTCCTCCATCAGAAGAGTATATTAAGTGCCTTGGGGAAACTGACACAACAGCGAAAAGCAAGACTGTTCAAACTCGGAGAGACAAAGGAAAAGACCTGATGATATTTAAGAATATATCATATCATTTTATCTGCATAAACAATACTCTATTCTGTTTTGCTTCATCTATTGTGTATGTACACTTAACAGCATATGCAACAGAAAAGTTAAAAATCTCCGAGTCCGATGCAACGAATTTGATCTCTGTGGTTGGGATTGCCACGTTTATTGGACGGTTAGCGTTCGGATTCCTGGCACAGCACCCAAAGCTCAAGCCTCTCTACCTCTACTCTTTCTTCTTTCTTGCTGCCGGTGTAGCCACAATTACAGTGCCTTTGATGACAAACTATCACCAACTAGTGGCATTTTCTGCTTTTTTTGGACTGAGCTTCGCCGCACTTGGAGGGGCACTCTTGCCCTGTATACTCATCGACATTGCTGGTCTGGAACGGTTATCTTTTTCCTACGGGGTTCTCATATTCTACGAAGCGGTCGGCCAAATTATAGGAGCACCTGTGGCAGGTTTGTAATCATACACATTTGTTTATGTATAGGCGGAGCTATTTGTGCTCTAAGTTTCAAAGACAAAATGTTTATTTATTGATAACAGTTAAATGAACAGGGCTCTTGGTTGGTTTATCTAAATTATTGTAACTTTCTTTGATTGGTTGGTGTTTGAGTTCAAGTCCGTACTCCATCCATAATATTACCTGCGAGGGTGTTTTGTATGAGGACAGGTTTCCTACCAATTTTCCACCATCCCTTTAAATCAGAAGCAGTGTGAAATGGACAATCCGTTGGTATATAACTGAAATAGCTTTGCGCAGGACGTTTAGCCCCAATCAAACAAACAAACATATTGTGTTAAATTACAACGGTTTACACCTTCGTAATCAACTTCGATGTTCACCTGGACACTGTTCTTAACGAGTACATATACTCTGTCAAAAAAAAAAGCCTAGGCGAAATATTAATAGAATTATCTCTGTAATACAAAGCGGGTCAATTCAGTACTTTTGGGGGCTGCACAGATAAATTTGCACAAGTATGTGGCAATGTTCTCGCTATCGATTGACGGCAGCGGGGCTGATCCGTCACTGAATAGCGCTGCATGAGGCTGCTGCAATAACTTCGCGACACCTCCTTGACATAGGCCGAATGAGTCTTTGAATCCGGGCACGTGGAATACTAACCCATTGTTCATCATGTGCATGAGACAGTTGGAAACATCTGAGGCGCTGGGTTACGCTGGCGTAAATATCTGTCTTGTTTGTCGCAAAGATGCTCAATAGGGTATCTGGCGATTTTGATAGCCATGGCAACCTATTAATGTTATCATCCTCTAGGTGTTCCACTGTTAAACGTGCCGTATGTGGGCTGGCATTGTCCTGTTGAAGGAGTTCTCTCCGTCGATCCATAATGGGAAGCATGTGAGGTCGCACAATTTCGTCACGATAGCATACAGATGCCAGGTTGCCTTGTACAAGCACCAGTTCACTATGTCCGTATAGGGTAGGGCTCCCTACATACGCGGCAACGGACGTTTTGTCAGCAACTGCGTCGACCAAGTTGACATATTTGGTGGAGGCAGTGTCATGATGTATGCGTTGTCGTCCATTATGTCTCGGTAAAAGGAAATGTGACTATTGGCTGAACCATACTCGCCAGTTCCAGCCCTGTACATTCGTGCACCGCGTAAACGTTGATTTTGACGTTGTAGAGGGGGGCGACGTATGGTCTCCTAGTCCGCAAACCAGCTTTTTAAAGTCGGTTCCGAATGATTTGTGCAAACACCCGTCACAAACCAGGTACTTGCCCAGCTGTGTTCGTTGCTGTGGTAGTTCGGTGGGATGTGACGCAAGTGATAGACCCAATCTTGTGCTGGAGGTGTTAAACAAAGTCTACAACTTCGGGGCCGGTCTTCTGTCGATTGGAATTGCTGAAACCTCTTTCAAAGACGTAAAAAAGTGTTCTGTCTGACGTTCATGTGCCGTGCAATTCCCGACTGCAATTCACCTATCTGGAGGCGGCCAATTGCAATGATTCGATTCGCAAGGTTAAGTCTGAGCATATTGTACAGTGAAATGACAAATGCACATCATTGTCAGAATTGCATCTTCAAATATCCATCACCACCCCAGTATTTTCATTTGCATTACTCAAAATCTGAATAGTCGCTTTGCATGTTTCCCCATCTTGTCAACACTTGTTGTCCAATGGTTCAAGTGTGATTTGCAATATAAACTATTTTAGTATCACATGTGTTTCCCGAATCTTAAAATTATGTCATAAAAGCTACTTATGTTATCTCATGTGATTATTTTTGGGTCAATGTGAAATAGTGTGTTTTGATTTTTACTGACACACAGCTATTATGTAATTATAAGTTTGTTGTTTGACGATTCATGTGAATTTCTTAAGACGTTATGTTTGTATTAAAGGTTAGCTGCCCAAAGTATTTTCTTATTTGCGTATCTAGTCTTTAGTTAAAATTACTCCTGATTATGGTTAGATCAATAAACCCAAAAGTTGAGTCAAAATGAATTCATTATCTTTCTTCTGAGTTGTAACTATACTTTACTATGTTAAACTCCTCAGTGGTAGTCATAATAGAATATTTATATTATAAATAAAAGAAGACCTTGATATGCTTGAGAATTGTGTCCAGAAAGACATTATACGGTTTTTCTCAAATAATGAGAAGTTGGAATCTATTCATTCTTTTGTTTCAAAAGGCTGAGGGTGATATAAACTCTATGTTAAAGATTTTTACTTCAAGGGTTTTGGATAGAAATCTAAATAAACAACAGCAAATATAGTCTTAACTATTGAGCTTTAAATCTGTTTGAATCCAACAATAAACTGGGTGGAGAATGAAGCCACGTGAGTAGTGAAAACCCTCTAAATTGCAAGCCACTAACTCCTGGTGCATACTAATCCATGCATCAATGTTGTAGGTTTTGTGTACGATAGATCCAAGTCCTACGACCCTTCGTTTTACCTAGGCGGCACAATGGTAGTTATGAGTGTGATTGTCCTCGCTTTTCCAATAAGAAAGACGTACACAAATGAGATGGTGAAGCATGATCCGGAAGAAGTTATATCGAAAAGCCTTCTAGATGTGAACGGAGAAGAGGCGGAAATCGTTATTGCGTAAGTACGACTCGTGACAGTCATAATCACCACCCGTGATGTAACTATTGGTCTTTATTACGACCACAAACTCTATTCTCTCGATAATCATCGAGTTGACGAGTGGTATTCTCCACTCGTAGTGGCACTCATACAAATATATATATATATATATTCGATCTCAGTGTGACATCTTCATAGAATGCTTGGTAATGCATAGGGTAGGGCAGGAGATAGGCAATTTATAGAACTGTCCGATATGTTAATTTGCCATTTGAGTTCGATATGCACATCAGATGAGTATGTAACGACAACAAATCAATAAAATATTAATTATACAGAAATAATTAAACAGATAATGGTATATTCCACGGAACTCCATCAAAATTAAATTCAACATTTCAATTAGGAATAGTTTAATTTTAACCGTATATTCAGTTTTCTCAGTGAGTTTATTAACACGATAACTGGAAGAGGTAGACCAGGTATTAATTGAATTATCAGAGAATCTCAATGGGTTACTTTTTTGCTTTATTTGTGTGAATATGATATGCTTTGTATATGATTTATCTTCATATATGTGATCCTGAGTATCTGATCTTTCCTAAAATATTTACAAAACGTTTAGATCTATAGTCTGCCTTATAATATGATTATATTTTTTCCTCCAAATATAGGCCTACCAAGGTTCAACCAAGATTTTAAAAATTAGGTTAAACAAAAAGTCAGAATATTGTTCGAGTTTCTTATTAATATGATCCCTATTTCATCAGACAGGAAATTTAGCCTGGATTGAAATCAAACTCAGGTCAAAGTTTTTATATTTTGTTGCGTTTAACCCAGGGTTTTGTGTGTTTTAGGCAATCTAAGGTTTCCACTGTTTAAAGATGAATAATCATCTTCGCTACTCCCAGAAGTGGCTGAAGTGTATCCACGAGTCTTCACTACTCCCAGAAATGGCTGAAGTGTATCCATGTGTCTTCGCTGCTCCCAGAAACGGTTGAAGTGTATCCATGTGTCTTTGCTTATCTCCGAAATCGTTGAGGTGTATCCAATGTGTCTTCGCTGCTCCCAGAAATGGTTGAAGTGTATCCATGTGTCTTTGCTTATCTCGGATATGGTTGACCTGTATCCTATGGAAATATCAACTCTTTTCAGGTGTCTTACTTAACCATTCAGGGAGGATTTACCAGGGATGGACAACACTGCCAGTAGTTATAATCAACAGATGCATGTCACAGAAACTTACAAAAGAATAATCCCGTATACATGACATTTTTTAGTTTGTCCTCGAGACTAAAAAAAAGTGTTTTTCACTGTCTATATTTGATTCAAGTGTCTCTGATGAATCAGTATTTTAGTTTCGTGGTTACCTGGAATTCGTTCTAAAGTATATGCAGACAGATGTTATGTAGTCTTACCGGTGATATAATCAACGCAGGAAATGTCTTACAAATTCGGTTTAACTCCCTCGCCCCATCCCCATCCCACACACCCTTCTCTTGACGGGCAGACTATAAAGACATTGATAAGACTGTACTCCATCAATTCCTTTTCGGACAAAGGAGTTTCAGGACTTTATAGCGAAACTCTGACAACGTGAAAGGATGCTCGAGCACTGTGATTCGCTCCAAGGACTAGATGCTGTTTCTTATTTGCGGGATTTTGATTAGGCGACTTTTTTTAAGAAAAAAAAATAACCAGTCAATCTGCTTGTCTTCAAACTTCACTATGAGAATGCTCTATGTGTTTAATGTGACCGTCACCTCTCAGAGGACAACAAAATGGGTAGTGGTGATGAATCAGCACCCGTGGTTCAACAATATTCCTCGTACTAAACATTTTAATTGTTCCACTCCATACCATATCGCCAACAACTGCAAACCCCTTCTAGTCATAAAATGGTTAATTCGATAACCGGCTAATTCACTTTCCTGCTGTCCTGGTTTTAATGTTCCACTCCATACCATATCGCCAACAACTGCAAACTGTTTAATCCCGTTCTAATCATAAAACGGTTAATTCGATAACCCGGCTAATTCACCTGCCTGCTGTCCTGGTTTTAACATGTTGATTGAACTGATATATTGCCAAACCAATTCCAAAACCCTTACAAGGATGAGTGAAATCAACTACCATATACCTATGTCACTATAGGACAAATATGTTGAACTAAATTAGTTCTTCTGGTATAACGACGAATTCCGAGTAAATCCTGATTACAATACATCACCTCTTAACAACAGAACTTGTTAAAGTTTAACTAACAAACACCAACTAGTTGTTATGAAGGGTAGGAAAATGGTGTACGGAAGAAAGGTATAAAAATGGTGTAATTTTTTGACACACATGCTTGTGGTAGGCTTATTCAAAGTAGCGTGACGGTTGTGTAAATTTTGATTTAAACAATATTTTCTTTCACCTAGAATAAGGATAGACTTATAGCCTATATTAACGCCGCTTCCAGTCGTGCAGTCGAAGTTTACGCGTAATTACGCTGTTATATCAACTCTCTCTGCTGCATGACTGCCTCCTGTAATAATTAATTTACAAATTAGCCTCACATTTCTGATTATGTTAATTAATGATAAATATAAAAATCATTTTATCGATGCAACAATAAAACGATGTTCCACTCATGTAAATAATGATAAGTTGTTGGTGAAACATAATTCACAACAACGGCTTCTCTGTAGAGATCGGTTCATCAGACATCGGCCGTAACACCATCATAAAGGTACAAGGGAGGTAATTTGTGATTAGTACAAGATCTTGGGAACATTTACATGGTGCAGTAGCCCTCAGGCTAGGGACAGTTCGTTGGGAATGTAGCAATACTGTTTTTCTTAGCACTGGGGGAGATTAACATTCCACTTTTATCAAACACTTTCCATGGTTGTGTTAGTGGCCATTTTTGTAAAACAAAATACACCGCTGTCATGTAGTGAATTACCTATACCAGGTGGTTATCTATACCAGGGCTTACTGGTCCTAGATCGACAGGCCACAAAGTTAACCATGAAACAGGCTGCGATTGTGTGCGACTGGAAATGTTTCTATTGTGTATAGATTGTTTAAACTCATGGCAAATCGCTCCGAAAGTAAGAGGAAACTAGCGTGTTTGCAGCTCCGCTTAGTTTACGGATCACTGTATTGACATAAAAATGTCAACAATCAGTTGAATGATCCTCCGTCAGTTTCTTAAAATCCAGTCATAGTGTCCGTATATACATGGTACGAAATATTTGTTTGTTGCTTTTGTACATTTTTGTTACGGTTCTTTACTGTGTATTAACCTGCCGCGAGGGTTACTCATCATATATTGTACATGTATTTTTTTTTAATCTTTTTTTTTATACTTCTTGTGTAAAGACATCGGGTATATAGGGTTAGACTTTATATGTATACAGGTGTCGTGATATGCTTACTACAAAGATATTATCTATATATTGTGTACTGTAGTATCGGGAAATCTACGCCAAAACGGGCAGTGATCTAGTCTGTGAAGGAATACTTTCAACAAGAAATGTTTGTTATCAAGAGAATCGATACTCTCACAATTTCAATTTGTTTGTTAACATAGCGTATGCGAGACAACGTATAGAAATGTTGTTTTATGTCCACTATAACTGATATATAATTCTTCATATATTTATCAGTATTTTTCCCTATTTTTAAGTATTATTTGATAAATCCAGATGCTTCCTGCTCTGTATATCTACACACACGGTGCGTCATATTATCAGTATACATTCTCACGCCATGAACATCCGTTAAGATATATATATTTCTGACATTTTGTAATAAACTTTAGTTGAAGCATACTAACAACTTCAACTTCATTGCTTATGCCTTAACGAGTGTTTGTTGTCGGTGAAAACAATATCGATTATTTGAATTTTAGTTTGATTAGAGTTTGACGTCACACACGTTGGTTTCACGCAGTCCAATAATTAATGGAACAATTAACCTATTGGTAACAAGTTATGCCGATGTTAGACTTGTACATAGTGTCAACCATCTTCATCAGGCTATAGGTTTTATTCCAAACTACTCTTCATATTCCATTGCATTTAAGAGAAGCAAGACGTAGAGCTTGGTAAGGTAACGAAGTTCAATGAAATTAGACAATCCCTGAGGTAGGTAACGAAGTTCAATGAAATTACACAATCCCTGAATTCCCTCCCCGGCGAGTTCAAAACCTAAAAATCCACTCTTGCAAATAAAATTATATCGGAAGCATTTCTTGTAGGGCTATTTGGATTTTGAGCCCCCGTCAAAATATATATTGGAAGATCAATTGCTAAAATATGACAGCGTTCACTCTAATCTACATGTTAGGAAGAGTATAGTTAGGTGAAAAAGAATTAAGTATATGTTTAAAAGAAATTTATATATTTTGTAGGGTTCCTGGAGGTTAACCGGTCTGGGTTGTCTGGTAGAGCAAATTGGTGTGGGGTTTCTGGAGGTTAACCGGTCTGGTTTGTCTGGTAGAGGAAATTGATGTGGGGTTCCTGGAGGTTAACCGGTCTGGGTTGTCTGGTAGAGCAAATTGGTGTGGGGTTCCTGGAGGTTAACCGGTCTGGTTTGTCTGGTAGAGGAAATTGATGTGGGGTTCCTGGGGGTTAGCCGGTCTGGTTTGTCTGGTACAGGAAAGTTCCTGTAAGTTAACCGGTCTGGTTTGTCTGATAGAGGAAATTGGTGTGGGGTTCCTGGAGGTTAACCGGTCTGGTTTGTCTGGTAGAACAAATTGGTGTGGGATTCCGGGAGGTTAACCAGTCTGGTTTGTCTGATAGAGGAAATTGGTGTAGGGTTCCTGGAAGTTAACCGGTCTGGTAGAGGAAATTGGTGTGGGGTTCCTGGAGATTAACTGGTCTGGTTCGTCTGGTAGAGGAAATTGATGTGGGGTTCCTGGAAGTTAATTGGTCTGGTTTGTCTGGTAGAGGAAATTGATGTGGGGTTCCTGGAAGTTAATCGGTCTGGTTTGTCTGGTAGAGGAAATAGGTGTGTGGTTCCTGGAAGTTAATTGGTCTGGTTTGTCTTGTAGAGGAAATTGTTGTGGGGTTTGTGGAAGTTAACCGGTCTGGTGTGTCTGATAGAGGAAATTTTTGTGGGGTTCCTGGAAGTTAACCGGTCTGGTTTGTCTGGTAGAGGAAATGGTGCGTTAGGCCGCAGTGACTATGCCTTTGCGCCCATGGACCAACACGCCACGACGCACTGCTGTGGCGTTGGGCAACGTCGTGCGGCGTCGTAGAACGGCGTTGTCCGGCGTCACGACGGCGCATGACGCCGCAGAACGCTCTCGTGACGGCGTCGTGACGTGTTAGTCCATGGGCGCAAAGGCCATATCTCCCACGATGCCATGACAAGGTCACTGCCGCGTGACGCCGCAGAACACCGCAGCAGGGCGTCATGGCGTCGGGCCGGGGCCCATGGGAACGCCGCAGCAGACCCACGACGTCATGACGACGTCACTGCGGCGTTACGCCACAGAACGCTGCGGAACGCGGCAGCAGTGGGTCGTGGCGTCGTGGCGTCGTGGCGTGCTGGCCTATGGGTGCTTGGGCCCCGTGTCCCCACGACGCTATGACGACGTCATGACGACGTCAGGGGAGATCACTCATCCTGCCTTCGGGGTCACCTCACAGCACTCTATGGGAACTGTCGTCTCCTAGCGTCCACTTTCGCGAAAGACACGCAAAGCATCACGGGAAGACCCCTACCCCACCCCAGAACAGCCCTAGGGGCAACCCTGCCTGAGTCATCAGGGGAGATCACTCTTCCTGTCATGGGGGCCACCTCAGAGCACTCCATGTGAACTCTCGTCTCCTCGCGTCATCTCTTGCGAGACTCCACACTGGTTGTTTAAATAAAAAAATGAATTAAAAAATAACATGGAAACCAGGGGATGGAGGTGTCATACATCGATCTGTTGGACCGTATGCATCCATTGTCTAGGCTATTTCAATACAAGAGATCCATGAATGGATCTTGACGCCCACACTGTTAAGATAGTTTGAAGAGAAGAGTCTAAGAGGAGAC
>JARFOD010101575.1:0-16461 GCA_031763545.1 Mopalia muscosa
TTCACATTGTGAATAATCTTTTACTGGGTCGTATTCCATCAGTCAATTATTATTTATGATCAAAAAGAAAAGCTGGATTGAGAGAGCCCAGAAGATGCAAAGCAGTCTTCTGCAACTTTTTACCCATCATCAAATTTTGCATGTACATTGAATTTCCACCTCAGTCATAGCTAATGTAGAAGGGTATAAAAGGACTCTGGATTATACACATAAGCCCCAGATTTGAGCTCAATTTTACTCACATATTTATCAATCCAAGAAATGATTCATAAAAGATGTCCAAGACTTTTAAAGAAAAAAAAAATTAAAAAAAAAACTTTTGCTGAAAATGCAATTTGACACTAGGCCTAAACATGGATAAGACACTTGATGCTCAGTATTTGTAACAAATGCACAGAAAAAAAAACAGAGGCAAGGCAATAGAATTAATTATTCTGACTTTTTCATTTTATTCTCAGATTTTCCTTTTTAGTTGGTGTCGAGGATAAATGCTATTATTGTTCAATATTTGGTTGAAGATTGAACATGTTAGCAGAGATCAAATTCCACACACATCATTATTTTACTTTGTGCAATTAAAAACAAAATTGATTACCAAAAAGAATTATTGGACATAATATACTCACGTATAGTAATTATGTTCTGAACCACAAAATTAATCCAAAAATCAAAATCAATGTATTCCAAGATAAGAACAGAGAAATTTAAAAACGATAATCAACATTATAAGTTTTTCAGTGACACCGGGATTTCTGTCAAGTTTAAAACAAATGAATCTTTTAACAATTAAGATAATCTCTCAGATGCAAATTTTTTAATTCACCTTAATCTTGAGTTGTTGTCAGTGGTATATACCTTAAGGTATAGACAATATAAACACCAGATAGAGAAAGATAGAAAACAAAAACATACAATTACAGCGGTTGGATATACTGGCTTTCATGAGAACCAAATACAAGAGATATATTTTAGGCAAAAGGAAAGTTTCTTAGAATTTCAGATGTTTTTATATTAAATAAAAGTGTTGATACAAAAAAGAAGACATTTGGATGGACTTCAAATGAGCAAATACAACAGACAATAGAAAACCAGGTCTGAACATTCTGAGAAAAGTGACACTGGGTGTATGTAATAAAGTTAAAAAGTAATGAGAATGGAACATTGCGGATACAAAACAGAACCAATTGTCTTAGCAATGCTGATGCTTTGTTTTTTTAAAAGTCATATGTGTACCAATCAAACCTGAATTAGAAAGAAAAGTATAATTTCTTTCTTTTATATAAGTGTTTTGTATAATGTGTTAATCCTTGAAGCAATCTAAAATTTATCTACATTAACACTCCTAAAAAATTATGCAACCTACAGTTTCCATAGTATTTTAACAATTTAACAAATATACTATTCAGAACTATCATCAAGTCTAGTGATTTTTGCAATGAGACAGGCAACTTTTTCTAAAAACAGTCCAATACTTACATATACCAAGCCAATATCACAGCCAAAAACAAAAAGGTGAAATCATATTTCATCTTTTTAATTTAAATTGCTGGTTCTCAAAGAACAGGAGTTAATTCAAATGTGCAATTTGATGCTTTTTTCGACCAAGCACATTCCTATTATTTTTTGCAGTAAGTTCAAATTCATTTTGAGGCAATATCTCAATATCTCATACTTTATTTTTCAAATGGATTGTTATAATAATGAATTTATTTTCAATTACATGCCTGTGATAGCAATAATTATAGCACTGATTGGCTAGGTGCAGATTTCCAGCTAAAGAAGCTTTTGTTATACACATGTTGTTCGAATATATGGCCATTTTGCAAGTTAACATGTACCAAATTATTTGGATAACTTTATACAAAAAAGCCCTATGAGCACCTCAGATGATTTGCTTTGCCTTCATAGCGGTTTTACTATTGTTTGATCTGATCAATTCTTTGTCGGAATGTCAACACAATACAGCTTTACAGACGTTTAGTAACAAAGTTTTGTAGCTTCTAAATTTTGGCCTAACTTTAATGCCATTGTCATTTTCTTAAAAATTGTAAAGTTTAGTATTAGTTTAATGAAGTGCTCTGAAAGTCTTTAGGAGGCTATCTGAAAGTTTGACTGGTGTTTAACATCGTACTCAAGGGTATTTCACTTATATGACGACGGACAAAAATACAGAACATCACAAACAAATCTGCTTCTCATTACCCTTTAGCTCTGAGAACGCCAGGGCAACAGAAACCAACCTCTTTTCTTGCCTCTTACGATAGACCGAGGAAGCCGAGGGAGTATTCTGCAGGGCCATGGCCCAGCCGCTCCCTCACGGGGCGTAAATTTTAAAGCCTAACTGACATCATTGTTTGAAAACATGGTAGTTATATGAACTAGTCGTGGCTGTCTCCCTATTGCATGCACTGGTGAATGTTATAACCTAAAACTGAAAGTGAGGGCTCCATTTTCAAGCAAAACAACAACAACAAACAACCTGTCACTAAAAACAAGAAGTTTTAAATCCACATGTCAGTCATCTAAAAACACATTAAATGTATCATATGTTACTGAAAGAGCTTGCTTGATATGTATACAACAGATTAGCAATGCGCTTAGATGACCAAGTTTGTGTATACAATGTGTTATTACAGATGCCTTCCAATGCATCCATAACCAAACAGACTCACTGGTGACTGACCATGTTTTTTCCACAAAGACATCAGACCCACCTGTTAAATAAACTAATTAATGGCTATGCTTACTCGAATGTAAGTGCAATGTATATGTTTGTCTTTGAAAAAATATGCAATAAGAGAAATACGTTTAGGTTGAAAATCAGTGATCTTTGCTGTTAAGTGTAAAAAATGGCATCCAGACCTAATTATATCCAAAGGTTGTTGGACTGTTTGTGTGAATAAAATATGCTTGAACATTCAGTCCCACAAAATGAGTGAATTCACAAAAGTAATGTATATTATGTATTAAACATTGACTTTTGATAAGATGATGTGTTTACTTTGAAACATGTTCTGTTATTATCTTCTTTTAGTTTGGAAGTGTTTCACAAATAATTCCACACTACATCAGATAGTTAAGGGTAAAAATCTAACGCAAATCCAGGATTTGTTTGATTGGGGTTTAACGTCATACTCAAGGGTATTTCACTTATATGACGACGTGCCAGCCCAATGGGTGAAAGAACCCACCCTCGACACCACTGGCAACACACAAAGACAGGAAATGACAAATACGGGACAACAACAACAGGACGCAATACAGACGCCACAAACATATTGGCTTCCTGTTCACCTTTAGCTCTGAGAGCACCAGGGCAATATGAAGGCAATGAGGCAATTGTTCAAGTCAGGGTGTCCAAAGGACATCTCTCTACATAAGCCCTAGCTCTGTACCCTGTTTGGCTTGATTTCAACACAGTTATTAGGTAAATAATTGTACATTCAATCAATGACATTAATTTGGGCATATTTGTGAGTCCATACATTTTCGGGAACCGAATTAAATTCTACAAACACCATTTGAAATCATAAACTTTTTTATCTTTTTTAATTGCATAATGTTTATATTAAAATGAAAATTACTATTATGTTTGTTTGTGGATAACAAGTTATGGTTGGCAAGTCTGGTAGGTTGGTCAGAATTTTTTTTTCCACATAGCCTGAAGTATGGTATATAACGAAGGGTCCAAATTTCATGATTAGGCTACAGCTGCTAGGTCAGTTCGTAGTGTTATAGCTTTGATTTCAATGTAACATCTAATGAAAATTTTACAGTAAGCTTCTTTTTTAAAGTACATGTACAAAGTAGATTAACACAGTTTGTCCCACAAACCCCAAAAGTTGCTTCGGACCAGAAAAGTAGGTCAAACAGCTCTAGTTGTACAGTCTGCCAGAGACTGTTACAGGTGTCCTGTTGTATATGAACAGCCCTATACTGATCTCACATTCAGAAACAAACTCTTCACATGTGTATGTGTCTAGTCTTATGTGTTTTGCCTCTTTTAGGGAACAAATCACTCACCATGCCAGCTTTAATTGAGTTGTCCACATAGGCTAGCAGGTCCTGATTAAACTGACTGATTTTCCGTTTGATTTCACTGGGATGGGGAGGTGTGACCTTCTTCACCACATCTACAGCACCTGCAAAATAATCAAATTTAACAGATTAATCAAGCTAGAACAAGGGTGTATGGAAGTTAAAATTAGAGCCAAAAACTATCAGTGGTCTTTATAAATTCTTATTAAATTTTTCAATTGACTTCAACTGACCTTTGTTATAGGTTCAACCAGGAATCAATACGCCATTTCCTTGGGTATAAAGAATTGAATATTTGATTTACCAAAATTGATCAAATTTGAGCGCGATTTGAATAAAAGCTGTCATAAAAATCATGTTTTAATAATAAACTTATTGCATTATTACAGTGATCCTGGCTGAATAGTACCGATCACTGCAGACAATTTGAGAAAATCCAAAAATAAAAGGCAAGCCAATGGGCCTTGCCATATTATGCATTGTTTCCTAGGTTACCTGAGAAAATCATTTGTTGTTAACTCTTTGGAACTACACCTGGCTTGTATGCATATTTTGTGTTTTCCAATGGCTTATATCAATTAAATAACTAAGAATTACATTTTGCACAGAACCTTTTTTCTTTCCAAAGAAAAATCTCGGCATTTATTTATTATTTTTTTCCAAAGATAAAAAAAAAAGGAATAAGTTTGGTACCTTTCTTTTTCGTCTTGTGCTTAGCAAGTCTTGCCTTTTTTTTAGAAGTCAGGAGAACTGGGGGAGCGGATTGCACTGAATGTGTATCAACTTTGTCCTCAGAGATGCTCAATGTGTCAAAGGTCACAGGTTCACAGGCCAAATCTAATGAGACATCAGTAGAAGACATCTGATTTTCAAACTCGGGAAAATCAGCTTCACTAGGATGGAGAGAAACTGGGTCAGGTGGATAATTATTCTTGGGACTGTCAAGAATGTAATTGTCTGTTTGATTGTTATTTGACAGAGGCATAGACTTCCCAATTGGTCGCTCCATTGAAGACAACTGTGGGAGTTCATTTTTATCTTGATTCTCTAGCACAGGGTTTGTCTGTAATGGCTGCTGAATATCTAGTTTTTGGGTACCCATATCTAAGTGTGTATTTGACATATCATTTAACAATGGGATAAAGTTCTTCATTTTTTGTGGCATTTCGGTCCCTTTGTGCAATGGATTTTTATTTTCTGTACCCTGAGAAATAAAACCAACAGATGTTTCTGAGTCTTTAACTGAGAGATCATTACAAACGATTGAATCTGTCCCTTTGGTTGAAGAAATATTCACTAATTCTTCTCCACCAACTGTAAAATCTGATGCTGGTGATAATCTAAGATCCGAACTGTGACTTATTTCATTAAGATCTGATAACTTATTATCTGGAATAGAAACTGAGTCCCTTGTTTCCAACAAATCACTTTCTTTTGACGACAATTTAACCCCTATATTGTGGAGGGTATCAGATTCAACCAATATATTTGAGTCACAGATACTACTTTTTAGAATGGGGGATTCCTGTGTTGTAGCGGATTTCTTCTGACTAGATACATTTTGGTGGCTGACTTTTCCCACTGCCTTAATGACTTTACTAGAGGTTAGATTAAACATTTGTTTCTCTGATAACTGTTTCCCTGGAGCTGATTTTCTGATCAGCACACTAGAAGTCACTCTGTCTTTTTCTTGCAGCATTGATTTTTTAAAATGGTGAAGATCATGTGACCACTTTGCTGCAGGATTTTCTTTCATAATATCTAAGTGAACTTTTTTTGTAAAATCTGACTGAGGAATCACAGAAATTGCATCAAAGTCTGTCCATCTCTCTTCAGCGACGCTTTGTGAATTAGCTGAATGAAGAGGTAAAGTGAGGTAATCTTCCAGAATCATCTTCTCCAGTTTGTACGTCAACACTACAACATAAATACATTGTTTATTTTATTGCTACACATACAGGCATGTGCTGTTGGCAAGGGCTTAGGCAGACACCCATCCACAGGTTATCTCACAAAATGTTAGAGGATTGTTTGTTTGATTGGTGTTTAACGTCATACTCAAGGGTATTTCACTTATATGACGACATATTGTCAACTTCAAACTGTACACAGCCTTATTACAGTGGAAAACCAGGAGGAAACCTCGTAAAAACAACCCACGTGTTTGCCGGAGCCCAAACATGTGACTTGCTCATATACCTGATACCTGACTTGATTCGGTGAATGGTAATTCAAAGCAGGTTCAGTTTAGGAAGCACACTTGCTCGACACCACTGGCAACAAAAAAATACAAGACAGGACAAATATGAGACAATAACAGGATACAATACAGACAACACAACCTGATCGGCTTCCTGTTCCCCTTTAGCTCTAAGAGCACCAGGTTAACAGGAAGTTCCCTCCATCAACTGGCATTGGTCAGTCAAACTTTGAAAATGCATGTAATATACTGGTCATGTACTTTTTTGAGAGAAACTGTAGATCTGCATGCTCATGAAAAAATTCACACAAATGATGCGAGCCCAATGGACAAGATAAACGCAGGCCAACAATGGCATTTCAAGGTTTGAATGAGTATACTGTGAGCATTTACCCTGTATCATTTCAGATTGAACGGACTGAATGAGTATACTGTGAGTGTTTATCCTGTATCATTTCAGATTGACCGGACTAAATGAGTATATGTCAGTGTTTACCCTGTATCATTTCAGATTGAAGGGACTGAATGAGTATACTGTGAGTGTTTACCCTGTATCATTTCAGATTGAACGGACTGAATGAGTATATGTCAGTGTTTACCCTGTATCATTTCAGATTGAACAGACTGAATGTTTGTTTGTTTGATTGGTGTTTAACGACGTACTCAAGGTTATTTCACTTATATGACGACGGACAGAAAACAAATCTGCTTCCCATTACCCTTCAGCTCTGCAAACACCAGGGCAACAGAAAGCAACCTCTTTTCTCGCCTCTTACGATCGACCAAGGAAGCCGAGGGAGTATTCTGAAAGGCCATGGCCAACCCGCTCCCTCACTGGGCCCATAACAATAAGACTCAATAAATTATTAGACCGAGTAGAATAGTCATTCAACTATTAAAGGGTGCCTCATCTATTTGAAATCTTGATTAGAACAATCCCAGTGGATGTTTTTGTCTATTCCATATTGGAAAATCTTATAAACATCTAAAATACATGTACAACTTTAAGAAAACATTTTAAAAAATCAAGGACAAACTTCTAAATAATGAAGCACCATTTACTAGATCGCATTGTGCTTTTTACAGTTTTACTAATTTGAAGTTTCTGCCATGAATAGTTTTCTTTGAATACGCCTTGAAAATGTAGAGTCTGCTTAAAACTGAAGTGCCAGCTTTAATGTATAATCATGGGAAAACAAAATTTTAGGCTGCAATTTAAAGGTTTGTAATTAAAATTTAAATACATATATATATATACATATATATACATGTAGTTTGAATACCTAACTTTTATTCCAAGCGATTACAAAATTTGGTTCCTTTTCAGCCCAAGGAGTGTAACAAGATCCTAATATACTTTTAGGCCTTATATTTTTGTAGCCCTCTGTCTAAGGGCTGTCTGTTTAAACATGGCAATACTGTCTTTACTTAGCAATGATGATGATTAAACATTCCAAAATTATGGAAATGCAGCACATCTTTGTTGTGCTACTGTCAAGTAGTCAAGTTTATTATTCGTACAATTTAAAGCCTCAGTGTGGGGGGTTTCACACCAGACTTAGCCTGGCTATTTTTGTGCTTGTTTTCATTGTACATGTACAACATTTGATTTTAAGAATAAAATCATTTCATTTCTTGATATTTCTGGGAGATCATCTGACTGACACTTTAAGATCCTGTATAGAACAGTGAGTGTTGGCCTGTAAGTTCATTTATTGACAGTTGTTGTAATTCTGAAAAATCAATCAAGAGGGTTGCAGTATACTTTTTTGCCTTGTGCTCTTTAATTAAATGGGTTTTTGAATACCTGAGCTGTTGGTTGTCAGGTGTTTTAAATTCCACATTCCAGTATGTTACATATTTGCATCTTTTGGGTGTCTTATATATCATGTAACTTATTGGCAGCTCTAAAAATAAATACAAAATAAATCATTTATGCTAAACTGTATTTACAAGGATTTACATAAATTTTATTGTGAAGAAATTTAAGCAGTTATCAATGTGTTGCTGCTTAATTTACTGGAGAAGCTTCCTCCTATTATTGGCTTTTTTTTGGCTGCTCATAAAACCTGTCAGCAGGTGCTCTCTGCAGTAAGAAAAGTCTTCCTGTCCCCTTTAGGGTCTACTTCCACCAGAACAGACATGAAAGCCTTTCCCCGGAAAGCTTATTGATCTATACTCTATAGATGGTGACGTAAGTCCGTCACACACATGTATTTATATTTCACTGAGGTTAAAAACTACTCTGATAAGGTCCAGTCAATTTGTGGAACAAAGGTCTGGCCATGGAGTGATTATTGAATGTATAGTTCATGTAACATTCACTTTCACACAGATTCTCAGCTACATACTGTATGTTTGCATCAGGCTTTTATTTGAACAGTGATGCTGAGATTTCTGTACACAACACTACTGCTAGGCTGATAAGTAGGAAAGCTCTTTACTGACATATACATGTATGTATAGTTCTGATGGCAATGTGTCTACAGATGATCAGTGTGGGATTGATGGGGCATGAGAGTGGGTGCTGGTAAGCTCACAGATAATCACCAGTGTCTCTCTGTCAGTCAGACGGATGGTAAAACATTTGATTTAAGCACCATCTATTAGCTCTGACCCTCAAATAGCCCTCTTAATCACTATGGCAGGATATGAACACAACTATTTAGCACCAATTCCAATGTATAGGCACTCTTTATGCGATCACTTGACCAAAAATCATCCCTGAAGTAGGAGGCTAGTTTAATGGGCTAATGCACCGTAGTGCTGCTAAAGCCTGGCTGTCTTCCTGTAAAAGAGGTGTAATTTGAGAGATGTGCAAAGAAAAATGACATGTGTATTAGTGAACTGGAATTAATCGTTGAGTGCTTTCCTTAGCAGATTGTGTGTTTAAGTGTGACTTGGGAACAAACTGCTCAAAATACAGACTTGGATCCCTAGAAATTTGTGATCTAATGATACATGTACACTGGGATACTGAAAGTGAAATCAAATTAGTGTGTGGTAGACTGCTGCATAACTTGTGAATTGAGTGACATGTTGTCATTTGTAACCAGCTTAGCTACATGTAAGCTTACCTATTAGGAGACCAGAGAGACAGCCAGAGAGGGAACTTGCTGCACCTAAGTGGCTGTCATCTATACAGGGAGTATCCCAGCCTCTCTCATACACCCTTTAACAGCACATACATAAAAGACAGAAGTACACAACTGGAGCCAGTCATGGTGGAAGTCCGTTAAAGTTTCATGTGAAACTGGTCATGTTCTATTCTTATTGATTAATAAGTGTGATTGTTTGGTCAGCTCCTAAAGCCCATTTTCGATTCAGTTAAATACATGTGCCGTGTCAATGGCCAGTTATTTATGTGGAGAAGTGATTTAATGGAGTTGTATTAGGAATGTTTTTAGAGAAGCCTAGCAAATGTTAGTAAAGGTGGTGCATGTTGTAGGACTGAACAAGCCATGTGAAGTAAACGCCTCAAGACCATGTGGTTTGAAGTGCTTTCCAAGAAATTTGGCATCAGTGCTGGTAAAACAAGTTTACCCTTAAGACATTGGTGAACAAGAGGGAGTAGTACATGTATCTATCTAGCGACACTGTTTTGTCTGTGATACTGTATGTATCGATGAACAGGTATCCCCTACCATCTACACCTGCTACCTGTCTCTTTTATCAAAGATTGAATTTTGTAATTGTGAAATTCACCTGTTACAAAGGTGTACTGTAATCTGAGGTTGCCGTTTTAGCCTAAGAACAGTGAACCTCTTTCCTTGAGTCTTTTTCTTCAGAGGTGTCTGGGAGCAGGTTACATTACCTGTCCTCAAACACAGCACCTTTGAGGCCAGCTATTTACTTCATGGCCAACGGATTTAACATTCACCTGGAGTTAAGGCTACGTGGGGTTGATTATGTCCTCTCCTACCTTAAAGGAAAAAATGGAGATCGAAGGTTGAGATGTTTTGTGCAAGTAGGTACTTTTTAATGTCATTTCTACAATGGTCTATGTGCTAGGATGCAATTTGATTATTTCTCATTTACATGTTCTCATTTTTCTTTAATTAAGGTTATATTGAGAAATCTCTAAAGTATACTTAAAATAATTATACATGTACATAAAGGTATTATTACTACAGTGGATATGAGTTAGTTTCTTTCTTGTGTATATTACAAATAAGTACAAAAGACCATATTCTATATTGTTGACAATTATTCTACCGATTGATATACAAAGGCCAGATTTAAAACTGCTGCATGAATTTTTCATCTGTCACAGATGCTATGAATACAATAACTTGAATAGGAATAATCTGATTAACATCAAGCTTTGGATACAGCTTCCTCATATTATAACAAGGAATAGGATTGTATTTCACAAAATTCCAGAAAGCAATAAGGCCACCATTGCATAATTTTCTATTTGACAGTGTTTGTAGACATGTGCTGTAATCTAGTCTGGCAGAACCTTAAAATCTGTCCTACTCCTCTTTAATTGCGTGGGATAATCTAACAATAGCAATTTTCCAATGTTTTACTGATTCATTACATTCATACATTGCAAAATTGCTTTATTATACTAACTTTAATTGATGATCAGATTGACAAAATTTTTCAAAAAAAAAAAAAAGTATTTATTATGCAAATTTAAACAGTATGGGATTTGGGATTTGGGTGTATGTGCTGTGAACTTGCTAAATTAAGAACAAGTTAACAGATTAACTTCAAACATGAGTTTCTTCCTTTAAGACGACAAATTGGATTGCATATAGCATTTCACTAAATGGTGGCTTTTTTATACAGTCAAACCAGATGTACAGATTATATGTGGCTTTTAACTTTGAATATATCTTCCTCAGGTTAAGACAACACACATTGCAAATGAATTGAAGTTACTGAATTCCTCATAGCAATAAATTAATACTTGAAATGCCCCCCTACCCACCACCTCCTCCTTTTACAGACACACCTACACTGTCACACCTGTTCCACAATTTAATGTTTTTCTTTAAAATATGTACATGTATAGTAAATAAGTGATATGGATGGACAATTTCCTTATGGCCGTTATCTTACTTGAAATGTCTGTTGTGGACCATTTGAAAGGTGTATTATGTGACATGTATTCAATTTAACATATAAATATGTGTGTGGTAGAGATGAATATGCATATCACAACAATAGCATGTTCTATGATCATTTATGTAATGGCATTTTGAGATCTGCATATCTCCACTCAGCAGCTGTTGCCATGACTGAGGCATTCATTATGAAACGGTCTAGCTAGAATTATCAATATATTAATGAGATCTTATCGTTTATACAGGGCTGTTTACGTGTACATTCTATCACAGCCTACTTTATTACCAATGTCACAGACAAATTAAATGTTGTAGAAATTTGTCTATAATAGAACAGAATAATTTGTCACTGTTTTTTGTCTATATACATGTATATGGGAGATAATAGACCAACACATGTTTCATGTTACACATACAGGTTTATAGAAGGCTTCCCAAAGTAGGGCAGCATTATTATACAACTTGCTCCCTCTAGGCCCGAAATCTTGAAATCTTTATGTGCAGGGGAACCACTTTGACATCTAAGTTGACTAAAGTGATTACACAGTTAGGTAAAAAAAACACAAGAAACATATCTTTTTGATTACTCAAATTGTAGCTTTCACTACAAGTTCAAATCGAGACTCTGTCTCATGTTTTGTAGTGTATATTTCACGTTGAGTTCCTACAGCATTTATTTGTTGATTTTTTTCTGTAAAATCTATATTTTTTTTTTACAATAAAAATGGAAAATTCGTCCCAGATATTAAGAAAGAGCATGATATTATAAACATCTACTGATGATGAATTCACATTGTCCGGCTATAGGCAATACTTTATTTCTTGTTGCAGACTGTTTAGGTAGGTGTGATTTGGTATGTGTAGGTTTTGATGAGTAGTGACAATTTAAGCGGTATTATATTATAAATATTTTTAATGTAGAAAAAGATAATTTTGCTTGCCTCTGTATTATATTTTTATTGCAGAGAAAGATAATTTTGCTTGCCTCCGGATAAACTCAGTATCTTGCTTTCAGAGCCAGCTCTTAACCAATTCATTATTATATCATATCCTTGGATAATTGTGTTTCAGTGTCCACTGTTGTTATGGCTGTTCATGTTATACAATGTTATCAGATTCTCCAGACAATGTATTATAAAGGTATAAACAGGGTTACGCATATGTGCCTAACATCCAGGAATGAAATAACTGCTGGATCAAAAGGTGAATCAAATATATCAATAAAGTATGAAGTATTTATTTTCATAATCAACCTCCAAGGAGAAAGTGCTATACGTGCGCTTCATTTTTTAATTATATAAAACAATATTAAAAGTAAGCATTGATGTCCTAGTTTTGGTACATCTGCTTGAGATTGTGAGTGCGCTTGTCTATTCTATTTTCAATCTGACAGTTATATGAGTTTATGTTATAAGAAAATGAAACAAACTGACAGATAATGTTTACATGACACCACACATTTTCTGAATGACTCCACCAAATGAGTACTTTTAGTTCATTGGCTTTGTCACATTGTGATTTTTATTCACCATAAATACTGTATATCATATAATTAAGATATTTTTCAGTTGAGTCTAACTAGTGATTAGGGACAAGCTGTCAATTGCCAAGGTACTCTTGGATCACTGAGGCAACCATAACCAAATCTGTTCTTGCGACTGTGTTTTTGCATTTTTCATTGTCCTGTCTTGTTCAGTTATTTGTCAGTCACATAATTCATTACGTTACCCAGAGGGGTGTCTCTGTGTCACCCAAGAATCCATTTGAGACACCCTGTTGCAGTCAATTTTAACATAGAAAAGAAAGGAGAAATGAGACACCCTGTTTCTGTAAAAATGGGGATTTGAGACACCCTCTTCTAGATTTCTGGCTAAAACCACATTAATGGTCATATTAAAGAGTAGTTTGAGCTGATATGCCATCATCTGAGTTATAGCTGAATTACAGTAACAATAAACCCCGATTGAAAGAGGAATATTGCTTTATGCTTGGCGAAACTTTGTTAGCCCAAATATATATGCTCTTTTTTATATTCAACTCAAATGTAGACAGATACAACAGGGTTTGAATACAATTATGTTTCGTCAAATCTTATTGTAATTATACACCTCTGCCGTGACTATTGTGTAGGTCATTAGATGACATAATTAATTAAGGTAAATCTGTAAAAAGCATAAAGGGATAAAGACAAGACAATTCTTTCTAGATGAATGAGTCCTAAGATTTGGTGGGGGCAATTGCAGAGATGGTTTTTACAAAGTTTTCTCTCAGTTTTGGGACTTTATTTAAGCCGGACACAGTAAGAAGTGGACAATCTTATGTCATATACCTGAAATAGTATTGGGTTCACAGTTAGATCTATTTGTTTGTTTGTTTGTTTAATTAAGGTTTATCTTGGAACTCAATGGTATTTCAGGTAAGGGACATCAGATTATCCACTTATGACTGTGTCTTGCTTATTGTTGTCCCTCAGATACTTTTTTGGGGGTCTTTTATACAAACAAACAAACAATTATTATGCAAGAGCAAATATTAAAAGCAAATAGGTAAATTAACATTGACCGCCAGCTTAAATCACACTCCTCCTAAACATTTACCAATACGGCAGTATTGGTTTTATTAATCATGATAAGACCCTTTATTCACCAATATCACATTTCAGAGTCTGTTACAAAGTGTCTCCAGCTTCTGATGCCCGGTCAATGTACTCTTGTTACAAGATGAAATAGCATTAAAAATGAAAACAGCCTCAAGTTGAATTCTCTGTTTATTTGATGAAACAGTGCAAGATATCTGTTTAACTATTTTTTGTAGAATTTGGTCTTTAAGGATGTTTCATGTAAAAGTTCACTGCCAAATGCCCTGTAGGGCTGTTTTTAGCTTGAGTGAACCCAGCTTTATGTTTAATGTGTGGCTTTGGTGCCCTTGTTCTGTTAAGAAAGGCAGTATATCAAGAGACTATTGTCAGCTTGCTGTGAAATAGATTGCAAATTGATTTTTTTATTGTTGATGTATAGAAGTGATTAATGTGTGACTTATGGCAATACTGGCACCATACATTACCTTTATTCACTCTTATACTAAAAAAAAAAAAATGAGTCTTTTAAACTAAAATTTATACATATTGCTTCCCCCCCAATCAATCTTAATTTTGCGTAAGTGTTTAAGTTAATTATAAAATAATAATCAGATTTCCTAGCATGTCACTGTCTATAAAGCGATTTTGAGCACACAGAAACAATAGGTAATTCATGCTTGTGTTAAGGCTATGTGTAGAAATCATTATGTTCTTCAGCGGCCATTGTGTGGTGACCTGGTGGTACAGCACTGTTCTGGTGCTGGATTCAACCCTAACCCATTTGTAAAGGCACCTTGCCTATAAGACCAATTGCCTCATGTTTTGTACCCACTTGCTCCCTACATCAAGGGTTGTTCTTTCAATCGTTAAAGTAGAACTTGTAGTATTAAAGTATGGTGTAAATTTTATAATCACCCCATCAGGGTTATAGATGAGGCATGTATCTTTGGAAATCTGTGATTCAAAATTGTCCGGACTCCCGTACACATTTGTTTGAAAAGTATTATGCAATTTAAATGGAGTGAAATCCAAAAATCAACGTTAAGGCTAATTATCAGTTTGGCAAACTTGCTGAAGGACAGTACACAAAACTGCTTATAGCAAGACAGGACTCAAGAAGGCTCTATTGAGGTACATATGTACATGTAAATTTTATTTTCTGTTAGAATCATCTACTGACATTCGTTAAATCACAATTAATGTTGGCCTAGGATATCATACACTTGCAGGATAAAGATGATGCTTGGAGAATCCTGGTTAAGGTACAAAGCTAAGGTCCCTGTTGTCTGTCATGCGATTGGCTTTACCAGAAGTTTATCAAGATAAGACTTAAATTATTGATGTTAAAGAAGAATTTTGGTTAAGAGCTTTCTCATTTAACACTTTTTTGTCAAGAACTAATGGAGAAATATCAAACTTAAAACTGCGTAAAAGAGTATTTATGAGTGAGCTTAATTCATTCTTGACAATTTTCAAACTTGTTTATCATGACAATTTTTTTGAGTCAATTTAGCAGTAGCATGTGAAACGCATTTTGTATGTATGCAAAAATGAATTTTAATCACACTCAGTTACTGTTAAAAAATTGATTGATAAGAAATCCTTACATTTTTATATTTCCTCAAAGAATAAGCATCATTTATATATGTATTATGTCCAACAGCCATCTTTGGATTTCATTACCAGAAGATATTTAACTTCTAACAAGACCTCACTTTTGTTTAAAATATTATGCTCTTGTATCAAATTACCGAAGGAAATTGAAGAAAATAATTCTGAAAACACAGGGTTTTTGTTTTTAGTTCATCATGTTATTTATGATTTCAACACTGGAGTTAAAGATTTAATCTGTACAGGAAACCATCAGCTTGCACTATTTCAAACATTTCCACTCGCTTTCAACAATAATATAGACACAACCATGATGATTTTGCCACACATTGAACACTGTAGTTGATAAATCCTACATGCCAAATAAAAGTGTAGGCTTTTTTTTGTTATAAATTTCAAAGGTCACCATATTTATGCTTAATAGTTTAAAGCTTTAATATGGGGACCTTTAATACTTGCAAAACTTCTGGCTGTGCTAATATAAATGAATATAGAACTCTGTTTGGCATCAATCTCTGTTTAACCTAAAGAACGATAGTATATTAGTTGTATTGTGGACACTCAATAAACCCTGTCTATATCACTGCGACATGTTAATAAACAAGATAGTTAGATTTAAAATAGTGTCTTTTTAAAGCAGGGGATGGACTGCAAGGAAATGTTAAACAATGTCTCTGAAAGATAAAATGGTACGAGGCGACCTTGAATTTATTTTTTAATCTCTTGCATGTAATATAAGCAGGTGTTAACATGATGAATGTAACTCCTGTACATCATCAGTCTTTATGGGTTTTGAGGTGTGTCTTCTTGATTTGACAAGACAATGTCTGTCTTGTGAATGTTGATACCATCTGAAAGTCCACTTTGAATGGTGGAATTGGTTTGTTTGTTTGTTTGATTGGTGTTTAATGTCGTACTCAAGGGTATTTTACTTATATGACGACGGACACAAATACAGA
>JARFOD010101586.1:0-14694 GCA_031763545.1 Mopalia muscosa
CTGAGGAACCAGACCAACCTCACAGTCAACTAAGGAAACAAGGCAAGCCTTACAGTAAACTGAGGAAACCAGGCAAACCCTGTTGTAAACTGAGGAACCAGACCAACCTCACAGTCAACTAAGGAAACAAGGCAAGCCTTACAGTAAACTGAGGAAACCAGGCAAACCCTGTTGTAAACTGAGGAACCAGACCAACCTCACAGTCAACTAAGGAAACAAGGCAAGCCTTACAGTAAACTGAGGAAACCAGGCAAATCTTCCAGTAAACTGTGGAAACCGGGAAAAACTCTCACTTAACCAAGCAGATGTATTTTAGTCGTGTTTTTTTTTCTCAAATAATGCCGATGCCTGGCAGAGATTGTTGATAAAAAGCCGGTTATTTTAATTAAGAAAAGGTTATTTTATTCAAATGACAACACTTGGAAAGTAGGAGTTCTTGGAAAAGCTGGAGAACTGAAAATGTGAAAAACCATAATCAACCAAGAATTTGCCTAGTACACTTGAACTGATAACCAATAAAAAACTACTTTTCGCAGTAAAATATTTAATATTACCCTTTTCAAATAGAAAACTTTTATTTAAAATATCAAGGGGTTTTCATAACATGACAGGGTTGTCAAATTATAATTTTATATAATATTTATAAATATAAAAAATTCTAATTAGGTACTCAAGAAAATTACCCTCTTTAATCAGCACTAACGGGTGTTTGGAGGATGTTACTTGATTAGTTATTGAGCCAAAACAGGGTATATAACAATGGATATATATGTCAGTGAATAATATTATGGGGCTAACACAGGTCATATGACCTTAATGACTACAGTATTGGAAATCAACAAGCTTAGATATGTGTATAGACTAGCACCTAACATATGTAAGCGATTAGATAACATAATACCAGACAATATTAATTATATGAATAATTCCCTTACCTGTTTTATTTTAATGTTATTCCCGAGCCATTTCAATGACTGTTTACAATTCATGATAGGTATTAGTCAACCTCTCATAAAACACCAAAACCCATCCCTGTGTACAGTAGTAAGTCCACGTTATCGACCATCTATTATCAATCAGTCGTCTGGTGCATATGGTAAGGGAATTTCAGAAATTAGGTCAGGTCATAATGACATATCACAAGGTTTCCTAGTTTTTACCCTCCTAACATCGTTTCTCATAAAGTCGATAACCAGTCCACAGTATCATGGTGTAATGCTCCTTACCTTGATTAACTTACAATTATCTATGATAAAAAACAGGATCACATGATAGCTTGTATGGGTATTACCAAACCTTTTATACTAAGCTCAATATGTACATTTGTGTTTATTATGATTATACACATTGCAGTATTCAATTTTCAAGTATTTATTGTAGTTACTATTGGCATTTCCAGGAATATTTAATTGACTTTTTTTTTTTTTTTTTTTTTTTTTTTGATTGGCATTAAACATTATATTCAAGAGCATTTCACCTTTATACCACAGATTTTCCACTTCACACTGATCCTTGTCTATTTATGATGGAAAACTAAAAGGAAACCTTGTAAAAAGTTTGCTGGAGCCACATTGTGTGACTTACTCATATACCTGATTGTCAACATGCAATCCCATGAACGGTACATCAAAGTTGGATTAGCAAGCTCACATGCTAACAACTAAGACAGGGCCCTACGAAGGTTTGGCCTTTATGTTAAGATTGGATAACCTGTGTTAACAATATCTCCTTTTCTTTGTGCCAGAATTATATAATCATTGACAGAGTATGATATAAACATGGTCATTCATTAAATGTTATTTAAATATATTGGTTGATTGTTAATATGATGGATGGGCAGGAATGGATGGACAAAACGAGTCCAATAGATGGATGGGAAGGAAGGCACTGGTCAGGATAGGATGTATTGATGGGACAGGACAGGATTTGTAGAGTTTGGACAGGATGGGATAGATAGATGGGACAGGACAGGTTTGGTCAGGATGGAACACAATGGGATGGGATGAATAGATGGGACAGTGTAGGGTGGTTCAGGATTGGATGGGATGGATAGATGGGACAGGACAGGTTGAGTTGGAATGAATAGATGTGACAGGACAGGTTGGGACGGGATGGAATGATAGATGGGACAGGACATGTTGGGTCGGGACAGGGTGGGAAGGATAAATGGGACAGGACAGGTTGGGTCAAGACTGGATGGGATGGATATATGGGACAGGACAAGATGGGTCAAGATGGGATGAGACAGGATGGTTCAGGATGGGATGCATAGATGGGACAGGATAGATGGACAGGACAGGGATGGTAAGGATAGATGGGACAGGACAAGTTGGGTCAGGACAGGATAGAATGGATAGATTTATTTTTTTTACTGATACATGTACCTACATGTATATGAATAGGTATATCATATAACTAATCGGAAAATGCATAATTTCTTTTTCATTCTGGTAAACTGTCTTTTAACAGTCACTGAAAAAAATAAGTCTGGCTCCAAATGGGCTCTTAATCAAGAGAGCTGTTCTACAATATCCAAAACCTGCATCAAATTATCACCATTGTTCCAACAGGTAAGTATTATCTGATCAATTGTGTGAAATAATTCCTTCCACAGGCTGACGTTCAGACCACAGGGTGCCGTTCAAATCACAACTTAACAGCGTCTTAAAGAAAGCTGGGTTATATGGCTCTGTTTCATGATGGAATTGATCAATTATTGGTTTTGCGGTAAAAATTCTTCCAAGCCTGAAGACCAATGCTCCGACATGTGTGTGGTATTTAGACTGGGATGGTACATCTGATAAACAGACACGTTCACTGCTGGGTTCTGACCCCAGATGGCGTTCTCTTCAAAATGAACCTAAGCAAATATTCTGATTAGTTTTTATACTGTCTGCTGATACTTAGGAGCTATGGTTTTGAAAACTGTTTGATTTGTTTTTTTATATTATGAATTCATATCACACATCATCAATAAATTTAGTCTGGTTGACTTTTGTTTATTAAAAGGCACATATCCTGTTAAGGAAAGTCTGTGTATCACTGTGGCATTAACAGTGGTTTTTCTTTACCCATTGGGCTGGTATGACATCATGCGAGTGAAATAACCTTAAGTACAGCTTCAAACCCTAATCAAACACACAAACATCAAAATAAATAATCTCTTGAGAAAATGAATAAAAATTAAGCCTGTAAATTTCAGGATTATTTAGTATGATTGTCATTATGAAATTGCTCTATGATTTAGTGTGCCATTCCTTTTCAAGCATATATATGGATTAAAGATTGATAGATTGATTGATTGGTGTTTAACGTTGTGCTTAAGGGTATTTCACTTATATGACAGAGGTGTATTCCAACAATAATTGTTACTATATGGAACAAAGAAGATTTACCGATAAAGCAAGGGAGTTTTTTGAAAACTTTTCCAGGTTGCTATCTCAAATTCATCAGACCATGGTTATGGGCCGGTCCATACCCCCTTTCTGCTTGATTTTATATCATATATTATGAAAAAATTATATATTGCTTTTAATTTTGACACATAATATTTTGGGCTCCCATATGTTTTTCAGAACCAACCTGCCCTAGAAACTTGGGCCTCATAAAGAAATCATGCTGTTTCTTCAGGTCTGGTTTTAAAATTATAGGCAAAGCTTACAGATCCGTCAAAAAGAAGAGGGTCTCTGAAGTTCTTATGTTTTTCTTTTGTCAGAAAACCAGATGCTTCTATTGACATCCTGCCCACTGGATAAGTAGGCAGCAACTCAAAGTTAACATTTGAGGATCATTACTTTTCCTATGGAGCAAAATATTTAACTTGTAACAGTTGAAACAGTGGTGGTGTCCAATCTTGTTGGGAGTACACTGCATACATGGAAGTGAAACACACTTGTTCATTTAATATTGAACCAATCATTCATTCATGGAAGACAGTTCTTCCTTCAGATGTCATCTTCCTTAGCCAAAATATTTATTTCGAGCTACTCTGCATTACAACCCTCAATAAATAAAATTACAGCTATACCCCCTGGCAGATAAAATGACGAAGTTTCAAGTTAAAGCGCTGATAACATATGTCAAATGTTATTCTCTTCTTTTTGACAATTTGTTCAACTTTGTAAACCACCATTAGTGTATACAATGTATATGGAGAGTTCATGTGTGTAGGGGTGGCAACATATGCAACAATCTCATTGAGTTAGTTGAATACCTGAACATATCCCTTTTTCGACAACACTTCACCTACTTTCATTTTGACTATCGCTGTCATTTGGACTAGCACAGTCCTCTCTCGTACCACGCCATCTGATTGGTTGCATAGAAGATCCTACACATCCAATCCAACTCTTGAAAGTCAAGTCTGATTAGATGCGAATAATCCGCCAAGAGTTGTAATGCAGAGTAGCTCACAATAAAACTCTTGTTTAGCGAATACGTTCAGGTGTCCGAAAATTTATGGTTCAGCATTTTTATTTTCAATAAAAATAAGTTCCTGTCATAGATATCATGCATTTTCTTCCTTGTTTATATGATACACTTGTCAAGTGGACCAGACAGGCAGGCCACCCAGTGGTCTACAATTGTTAAATTGAGACATGTTCAATATGACAGGATGCAATCGCCTGGTCAAGCTAACATTATGACCGTCCACTTAATGGCCATCATGGTTCATAGGAGGTTAAATCAGGCAAGAGCAGAGCACCATTTAATACAGATGGGAATGAATGGAAAGTGTAGTCCATTCAGGCAGATCAATTTCAGGTGAACAGAGCTCTGGACCAGTCTAACTACTCATTACCTCACCTGCAATCCATTTCTCACTGGGCTCATTAAGCCACAAACTCGTCAATAAACACAGGTGAAAACTAATCCATAGCCACTTAAACCCTTGGAAAAACATCAATATCTATACAGTAATAGCAAGATAAGCACTATTGTTCAGCTCGTTAACCATAAAACAAGGACATTGTTATAAATATCCGCCCTCCAATCACAGATAAAACACAGGTAATTTGTTCAGGTAGATCATATCTCAGGTGTCTCAAAACGGACAAAGATTTAAGTTGAATAAAATCAATTACAGGATTTTAAGTATTAAACTGTACTGTATCATCTAGCGAAACTTTGATTTTTCAATAAATCTTTCTTATTTTTTCATTATACATAATTCCCCAGGTGTTTGATATGATATTAACATGTTTTTATTTTAAGCTGTTTTAAACAATGAGATGTACTCTTGAATAAGAATATTGGAATGTGCATCATCAAGCTAACTACAGTCATACAAATTTATCTTGTTTTCTTTAGCCTCAATTTCATCTCACTTAAAATCATCTGGTATCAAATTTGTAATACACTATATGTATATTACTTTAATTATTTAGTTATAAAATAACTTTGTTGGCCTACATTTTAAAGACTGACAGAACTTTGTGAACTTTAAAACTAATTGTTAGAATATTTTCACTGTGATTCCTTTCTGATTTGGTTCCATAATTTGTGTATATTGGCTATGCTCAGAGCATATTCAAACCATATGAGATTCATCGAGTGTTATATCATTTACCATATTCTAGATCCAAAGGCCAATGCTTCTGAATAGATGAAATGGTAAGATAAATACTGATTGTAACATTGGCGCCGAGTGGACACAATGGTGCAGTGAAGTCATCTGGAATTGACGTACCTCAGTATGTGAGTCAAGCTGACCATTGTACATTGGTGACCTACAGGCTTGTCTTCAGTCCTCTGGAGTAATGAAATTATCCCCAGCATCGCCTCACTACAAATCAACCTATTTTGTCAACATCGCTGCAATGTAATCCCAGGGGGCAGTTTTTGGCGACCAGTATTCCCCAGCCAGCCTGGTCAAGACACCTTCTGCTTAAATTCCAACGCGATTTTCCATGTAGAATCAATACTGACCAGCAGACTGGACATTAGTGACATTGTATTGGTGATTAAGTCTATGGGCCATACAGAAATAGTTTGTTGCTGAGCCTCATACATGTATAAACTCAGATATAAGAAAGGTCAAGCACATGGGATGGCTTATGGAAACACTGATTTCAATCTGCTTTGCTGTTGGAATTTTGTGTGACATTTTCTAACAGAAAACCCACATCACTAAACAAACAGAAATCCTTATATAAGTTGGTATGAAACAAAATCAGTTTTCTTAAAAAAAAGACACAATACAATTTTGCTTGAAACATTAATCGGATACGAGCAGCGTGCTGGAAATTTGTTTATATTTCAATATGGTAACTTCTAACTAGAATTCTCATATTATTTCAAGACATAAAAGAAAATCTTCTACTAAAAATATAATTTAAAAAATGAAAAATGTTTACTCTCCAAGGAGCTGTCCATCCATAAATAACTTATTCTTATAGTTTAAAGAACATGCTACCGGTACATAAATTCATAAATACATTATAAGGGGCAAATATCCATAGGGGTAATTGTCCTAGGGGCAAATGTCCACAGTGGCAAATGTCCTGGATTCATGTGTGAACTCCTTACATACACTTTAATAACAACAACAACAACAGATGACCATTATTGCAATGGCTACATGTAATAGAAACTGACAAATCTTTATGATATTCCCAAACACTGTCCAATGCAATTATGTTGAGAATAAATTCATTATGGCCACTGACCACTTGCCATGATCATCATCACAAAAGATCAGGATATTGAAGTTGAACACGCTGCATAAAGATAGTATCATAAAGTACAAATAGCCAAGCAAGACAATACTGTGTTGAACATATTTTGAAATTTGCATGTAATTTATACACATTTCAAATGATTAATGACACAGGCGTAGGGATGTCAAATACTGTTAATCAGTAGATTTTGTTGATGAATTATTGTTATCCTATTGTTTTGTTTGTTTGTCTGATTGAGATTGAATGTCATACTCATGGGGATTTTTCGATTCCCCTATATAAAAATGGATTGTCTGCTTCAAACTATTCCTTATTCAACTACGGTTAAAAACTGAGAGGAAACCTCATGAAAACCACTCCTGCGGTTGCTGGAGCCACAACATGAGACTCACTCATATATCAAATGGCCGTCAGAAGGATTTGATCCTGTGAACAGTACATAGAAGTAGGATTATAAGGCTGACAAGCTAACCACCAAGCCACTGTAGCTTAAGCGGGCCTACGATCCTTTTGCAAATTGTGAAAGAATCTTAACATTTAAACAGATAAATTGAGTTTTCTGATAAATCTTATTCTTTTAAACTAAAAATTGTGACATCGGCCTCCCAAACACAATTTCTATGCATCTTAATATTTTCAGAGACAATAAATCTATGCACACAATTTTAGGTGATTTAGATTTTGATGTACTTTTACATAAAAACTATGGTCCAGTAGACTCATAAATTAATGGCTAATACAAAATGACAAATACTTTCAAAATTTATACAAACACCGTCAAATTCAATTGTGTTTAGAGTAATGAGATTATGGCCACTGACCATCATCTGACCATGGTCAATTTCACAAATAACAGGATATTGAAGTGGACCATGCTGCATAAAGATAAGGTATCATACAACACAACTTATAGCCCATCTAGCAGGGCGCACGACATATATGACTACAATTCACTTGACGTTTAGGTACATGCTACTTATCACTAATTTAGATATTTTATTAGAGATATTAGTTTTATCTTTGAAGCTGTTAGGAATGTATAGGTAATGCTGATTCCTTACAAAAAATCCAGATTTGAATTGTGTACTGTACCTACAGAGTCACATAATATAAACAGTAAAACCCATTTGGAGTGATCAATTGTATAAAGATTTTTTTGTTATCAGTTGACAGATTTTCCAAAGATTTGCAAATTATACCGGAAGAGTTTGCCTTGTTCCTATTTGACCGACACATGCCAAACAGCTTTGCGACAGGTATTTTACATTGTGAGTTCATCTGAGCAGGATCTCTGAAGTATCTTCTTGTGAACCAATTTTCAAAGGCAGTCTGTCAAGAAAATTTAAATTAAAGCAGAAAACACCTAAAATAAATTTCTTGCTGGAATACATTAGACTAAATTGATTGCTAGAGCTCTTTTTTTTTATTAGAATTTTCTTTGGCATTAAGCTGCTAGCGACGTGTTTCAATTTGAATTGTCTTTTCTTTCCGGTATGCTTGCTTTTTTAAACAATAATTTAGAAAAGGCAGTCTCATAGGAGATAAAAGTAACAAAATAATTTGCAGCAACATGCGTGCAGCTTGCGTTTAAAATTCCAAAGTTAAAACGTTTGGAATAACGTTTTCTTCAATTTGGGTTCTGTTAAGCGAATTTTGGAAGAGATAAAAGGTGGAAGGCTTCCTCAGAATATCAGATCATCGAACATCGCTGCTTGACGCCTGTTAGCTGAAATTGCGTTTACCGTGTTCCATCAGCATTAAAAACAAATCAAAGTGATATAAAATCTGATAGAATGCTGTTGTCGCTTCCATTATAGCAATCTGGAAACAACAGACCATTAACTTGCTTGACATACATGTTTCTGATTACATTTTGGATTATGAACAGAATCGAGAAGTAAGCTTACAAGAAACTATATGTAAGCTTATAGGCACATATATATCAACTGGCCCTCTGATTGTGTGTCCTGTCCTATGCTTCAACACAGATCACTCATCTCACATCACAAGGGATGATATGTATAAAGCTAGGAGCACACAGGCGATTTAAATGATGAAATCTAGCAGTTACTGCATGTATATGGAGGTTTATTTGTTTGTTTGATTGGTGTTTAACATCCTACTAAAGGGTATTTCACTTATATGACGATGTGCCAGCCCAATGGGTGAAGGAAAGCTCCCTCCAACCGCCCGCTGTATATGGAGGTGGAGACAAGCAAATTTCTATGTATGGACTCATGAAGAATAGGTTTGTTTACAGTATATTAATGGCAGAGGAACAGCAAACAGTTACATACTTGATTACACAAAATTTTGCTTTCAAATACGAAATATTTGATTTGATATTTATTCACCATATTACAGACATGACATCACAAAACAATATAGATATGGTGTTAATAGCATGGTGGAATAGAATATTTTGGTTTAAGCGATTGACTGACAGATTTTATTGACGCTTTAATTCTGCCACATGCTCTAGGGTCTTTCACTTATATGACTACAGCATACTTCAACAATATATCAATGCTTACAGAAGCATAACATGTCAAGTGTTCTGTTTTAAGGGCTACACACATTTAAAGAAAATAAAATATCAAAACAAAAACTAGATTTAAAAAAAAAAGGAATTGATTTCCAGAGAATATAAGGATTGATTGATTGATATTCCACTTATAACAGTGGTGTAACAAAGTATTGTAATAATCATAAAACAATATGAGATATTTTTCTATGATGTTATTTCGCCTCAATTATGACCGATTGTATTTGTTTTATCATGCATTATTTTATTTTATTTAAAGTTGAACATCAACTAACTATCTAAAAGTGCACATATACAGATCATGAATAATTAATTGATTGATTGATTGAATGATTGATTAATAACCCTGTTGCAGTTGTACATTGTATTTATACTTTAACACTATAAATGTATATAGCCAACCTAAAACAATAATAAAAACATTTAGCTTTGCAGAAAAATAATCTTCCTTCACTTTTTCCTAGATTTTTTCTTACATAAAAACACATTTGCACACATGAAATTTAGACAAATTTATAAAATGTTCAGAAGTTTGAAATACACACTTTTAATGAGAATTGTATCAAATTCAGTCATTTAAGGGACAATGTGAGTAAGGAAACATTGCATTAAGCAACAAATGCAATAATAAACATATGTTTGAAGGTTTGGGATTTTTTTTAGCACATTACTACAGTTGTCACTTGCTCATTTCTATGGCCTTCATTTCTCCGATCACTTTTTCCCATGTTGCCGCTGTAAGACGCCAAATCTAATTAGAGCTTCCATTAGCACCAAGGCTATCCCAGAATGCCAGGTAAGCAGCTGGTCACTCGCCTTTGCAATTGTAATTGAGCTAATTTCGCCCCTCAGTCCTCAAGTGACCATTCCGTCACATCGATGTACAAGTGGCCTTCGATGACAGAGACTGCGGCGTGGATACAGCTTAAAGGCATTGTGTGTCTTGAACGCTTGACTAGAGAGAGCTTTATAAGTACTGACAGGGAGAACGACAGCCATGAATAGGTTATCAGCCGATGATTATAGAATCTCTGTCACCTCCGTTAACAAATTATAATGCAAATAATCTTACATGTAATGCTGTAACAGTGTGACTCATGTCTTTAATCAAAAATGAGAACAAATTTTTCAAAAACATTATAATGCAATTTGAAGCAATATTGAAGCTTCTACACATGCCAGTAAGATGTCAAATATAGTGAATTTTGAAGAGATCCTCTGACAACTATGGTGACACAATTATAGAAAAAAGATCATTTTCTAAAGTAATGCAACAGTGGCGTCTGGGGAGTTTCCACAACAAAATTTCAAGGTTACATCGCAAATTCCTCAGACTCTGGGCAGCATTCTGCATGGGCTTTGCCAGAAATCAAAACTATGGTGTCCAACATGACATGTTCATTTTGATTCACTTTTCAAATAACTGGTTGTCCAATTTTAACAGTTTCCCTATCTCCTGCATGTTACAGTTTCTTAAAACAGGGTGTCCAAATAAGGCAATTGTTCACTCCAGGGTGTCCATTTGCTTTCAACTTGATTTTCACACATATAACGAAAATCGTAATACATTGTATATTGACTTCAATTTGGGCATGAAATATTTTGGGACCCATATGTTTTCTGAAACAAAAATGGCTCTAGAAACTTTGATGTTGGTGTACTGAATAATGGCTTAAACAGTCTATGCATCACAGTATATCCTTAAGAATTAACAAATTAAATGACTAAGTATATTTGAACGGATATACATGTGTACCCTTAGTTCTTGTACATGTATAAATTAATAATGAACCGATCACAAAATCAAATTTGTTTTACAGGGAAATGATGTCTTGTTTATGAACATGTTTGATTTTTGGTATGCTGACTGAATATTATGAAGTATGACCACAGATCAACTGAGCATAAAATAACGCAAATGCAACTCTGAGTATTGAAGTAATTTTCTGTATTCTATATTTTGGATATATGAGGATGATGATGCATACAAAGAACTGACATTGCCAGCAGTTTTCCCTACAATAAGTCTTGCTGATCCCTTTTTATAACACCACCATTCACCAAACCTGATAAACATGTAAATAGCAATGAGTACGCATGCCAAAGCCTATTTATCACCAAAGGCTTTTTTGCCTTTGAAGTTTTCGCCTTTTTTTAATCGACAATTGCAGCACAAGCCTAAAGGAAGCAGTCATGAAATTGCATCTGCCTGTACACTCCAATGGCATGGAAGCTCAATTGAAAGGTGCAATGCTCTTCGACTATCTGGATCCAACCTCAGGGGAAAACGTGTAGGCAGCTGACGCTTTCCGATCTGGACAACACATACGTTTTATCCAAAAAGAGAAGTTCTACCAGTTCCCTCTGAAGTATCAATAGAAACGAACTGACTTGTTCTGAAAGATATGATAGGATTTTGAAATGGCATTCAACCAAACTGCCCCAAGACATTTCCAGCACTTGCTGTATTCTTGGATCAGGCTTATTGGAGCTTTTGGTTGGTCAGATAAAAAAAGCACTGCTGTGAACAGTCGAGACGGCGCTGACGAGGTATACGAGACGTGAGCTGATTAATGAGATGCTGTGTTCAAAAGGTGGGCATCTAATCGTAATAAAACAACATCAAACCAAATGCTAATAGCATTTCAATAGAGGTAGCAAAAAATGAGACACAATGACAAAATAACAAATTCCTTTGGTTCTGTGTACTTGCCAAAGCAATAAAACAGCCACCACATTTCAGAGTTACTGGGTCTCCTAATATTAAAGTTTTTCTTCAAGAAAACTAAATCAAGACTTCCAGTCCGAGAGTCCTTAATGCCAACAACTCTGTAGGATGCAAAGGCATCAAAGGAAAACTACAAAAGACTGTTTAGAGAAAGATTTTTCATTTTATTCCAGCTTTGTACATCAAAACAGGAACAGTTTCCAGACAATGTTGTAGTCTTTTGTTCAGTTTCAAGGTTAAAATGTAACATAGATTATCAAAGTAAACTACAAAACAGATATGATATTCGATAGACTTCAATATCAGCATAAAATACATATAACCATAAATAATTCCTTAATACTGAAAAAAAGGTATGAAATATTCTATAGTAGTTTCACTAGAGACCACTTTGCTGAGTACGTAATAAACAATGTCCCCATTTACAACTGAAATATATATATATTTTTTTTTTTTATTGAAAAATGTTATCAAAAAAGATTTCATTTCACCATGGAAACATCTCATGCTAATCATTTACTGCTGAGAAAAAGTCAAACTTTTGTTAAAAAAACAAAGTTTCAGGAAGATGTGGGCAATATAACGTCAACCTTAATAAACAGGTAAATAAAATAAAATTAAAACCTTTCCCTAAACATTTCACTCATTAAGCAGTAAAAGCCTTCTTTAACGAGCGCCGTGTCAACAATGAGTCAGAAAGCAAAGTCCTCGGCCTGGACAAAAAGCCAGGGACTTTGACCACTCCTCGATACTCTGGGCTCAATAAATAGCTTTATTGCCCCTTTAGCAACCAATGAACGCTGAGAAAACACCGCTGTGAAATGGTAAATCTTGGCTATCTGGCCACCAATATGGAATGCTGCAAGAGGCAGAGTAAATAAAGATTACATTGTGCAGAGAGCAATACGGCTTGTTCCCAAAAGTCATAAGCCATGGAATAAAAAAAAAGACGGCTCGAATCATGTACCTAATATCACAATTATTTAATGGCCATGACAACAGGGTCCAATTAACCACGCACTCTTAACCCTTTAAATTGAATCAGTGAACCTTCATGGCAGTATTTCTCACATTGGTATTCAACAAAGAACCAACAGAGTGAAAAAGAGTATAGTGCTTCACAAGTCTTGTCATTAGAATCAAAGGCCCCAGTGGATCTCCCTGCTCCTAGGCCACTATTGAAAATATATGTATTAATTTATAAAGCACAGATTTTAATTAAATCAACCAACTGTATCAATGATGTTGAGATTTGGTCTAAATGTATATCGCCCTCCTCCCCCTCCCTTTTTTTCTGAAGAAAAAATGAATCCTATGAGTCACAGAAATCAGGGGTACCTATTGCTTCTCTTATTTGAATGTTGTGATAATCCCAAATATTGCAATACCTCAGGCCCCTATGTAGATTAGTTTTGATGTGGGATTTCGTTAAAAGTGCACACAGAACATGTGTAACTTAATGGTCCAAAATATGCATTTAAGGTGATATACATGGGAACAAGGGCTTATGCAGAGGGGTATCCTCTCGTCCAAATGGACACCCTGAATGAACAATTACCCCATTTGGACAACCTGTTTTAAAAAACTTTTAACATGCAAGAGATAGAGAAAGTGTAAAAAGAATTGGACACCCAGTTAAAAGTGTAGCAAAATATGCATACTTTCGATCTCTGGCTAAGCCCCTGAATGGGAAACAGGCAAGCTATTAAAACTGTTAGCATAACAGTTATTGCCTAACCCATAGCATTGATAGTTAACTGTTACCGCAAAAACTGTTAACTTGGTCCCTACAAAATATGGCCCAATTGCAAGCAATAAATTAAGTACAACTCGAAAGGTTTTGTTGTTTTACATCATTCTTTACGTTTCCTCGCGAATGAGACTTCAGCACTAAATGTAGATACAATGTACTCCTTAAAGACATGGACAATAGGAACAAGGTTTTCAATTCTTTACAAGAGAAGAGAAAGCATTGCTGGATTTGTCTTTGGCCATTATCAAATTTATGTACCTTATAATTTCTATAAAAGTCAGTCTTGAATGACTGCTTAAACATTTGCCAGTTGTAAATGTCTAAATTGACAAGCGTGTTTACCCAGCAATATATCATTGCTCCAGACGCCAGCTGTAACTGTTTAATTAACATAAATGTCAAAAATACTTAGAACCCACATTTATTAGAATACAACATCTTTAAAGGAATCAAATACTGACATTCATTAGCCCAGGGTGTAAAAGGCTTAAATCAGGGAACATTCATTTTGATTGAGTTAGATTTATGGCGATCATTTCTTTAATCCCTTTAGAGATGTTATATAAAGTGTCTCTGTTCATGAGAATAGTTTATCTTGTGGTTGTTATTGACGAAGCACTTTCCGCTTGTCTGGCCAGCTTGTATCTGTCCGCAGAGAGATGCCGTTTTCTTATCACTGGAGGCTTTAGATGAAAGATAAAGGAGTTTTATATTATTACTCAAGCAATCATTCTTCATTAAACAGGGTCTTGTCTGCCTGATGAATTCTTCTCACTGACAATGAGAACATCCAGATGGATTAGGACTCTATTCTCTTCTCTACCGTCTTGATTCCCAAACTCATTCATAGTCCCAAATAACGAACAATTACAACGAGATAACCATCTATTAGCCTCATAGAACTATCCATTAGCGGTACCTATCTATCAATTAGTACTTCACCATTTGAAATGGGATTTTTTTTTTGGGGGGGGGGGGGGGGGGGGGG
>JARFOD010101586.1:14704-30980 GCA_031763545.1 Mopalia muscosa
GGGGAATTACTTTCACTTCATCTCCATCTATATTTTGAATGTTTTATATCAAAGTAAGACCTTGCAATTAACCAACCTATATCTGTGTCTCCGTGAGTTATCTAGAGCATAAGATGATTCATTGATTTTAATTAAAATACATGCCTGTGCCCGTGTGATTGCTTTTTAGAAATATACCAGTATCAACAAATAAAAATTGCAGCAATAGAGCAATTTCTTCTATTAAGGGACCATAGGTTTACACTTAAAAACAGAACAAATGATGCCCTACATTTTCACTGATAAGTAACAACAACTGGTCCCTACGTCTCTAACATGAGGAGGGGCAAATGTATGTTTTGTTATACATGTGTAGCAGGTACATCCGGCAAATGACCAAGTTTATGTACACATAATGGATTGGGGTTATGTGCTGTCACACTGAAAATATAATTCATTCACATGCAGTTATCCAAAGATCTGGGATGTGATTGGTTAAATTTGGGTAGGGAATGGCATTGATAGTCAATACAGCAAGCGGCACAGCTATGGTGAGTGTCATAGAGATAGGTTAGGATTTTCCTAATAAAAATCAACATTTCATCTATATATACTAAACATTAATAAAAGCTGTGTATTCGTTTAAAATCTGTTATGGTTGATGTCAGTCATATTCAAAATAAACTTTACCTTACTGTGACACTTATTTCAATATTGGCATGGGATAACACACCAAGTCCAGGTCAAAAAATAAAACATAAATAGCAACAAAAGAGGACAAACATGATTTCAAGGTGTAATGCACTACCTTAAGAAATGGACCTCACATGGTCACATTTAAACCTAAGTTCAAATCAGAGAGTTTTTGCCATTGCAAAGTTGGATGAAACTAAAATTTGCTTTGCATTAAAATCTGGACATTCGTTATTACCAAGTGCACAAAATAAGAGATATAGAATTTTTTTCACTGGTCAACAAACAAGAAGTTTGTGACACAGAATTGCCCACAACACAATCATCAGTATAAATCATAATTATGAAATTTAAAAAAGAAATCAGACCAGTTACAGGTATAAACGACTTGTCCCTAATGGTTTTCAAAGGTTTCAGGCATACAGACCAGTATGAATTTTGATCCCTGAATATATCTTACTTAGACTGATTATTTCATTGGTGTCTAACATTATGCACGAGGGTATGGATTTGTATAGATTAAGGTGTTTTTTCAAAGTGCAATTTATAGTAACAGCTTTGATGGGATTCACCTTACTTGTAGCATTTTAATTGGCAAACAAAAAGGTACAAAATAGTCTATCCCAAAGTCTGCATTAAACAGTGGTGGAGCTCCTACGTAAAACATCTTTCTTCAGTCATTCATTAGCTTAACAGAAATAAATGCAGACAGAACCATGTGGGCAGCATAAAAACATGTGTATATGTGATTTAACTATCTAGCACACGCTTAAATAATTTACAAAACCTACAGGCTTAAGCGATCAAAGCAATTTAAATTTAGAGCAGAAAAGATGTAAAACTGATTTTGGCGTAGTTCCAAATCCCATATCCCTTAAGGAAAATCAAAGTTGCAGTATAAGAACACAATTATCTCCCAAAGTCCTGCTAAGCTCTTTTAAAATTTATACCCCGGAAATATTTATCAAGGAGACCACGAGGTATATATAGTGGAGGAGATAAAGGAACTAGAAGCAATGAGTCGTAGTGGGTATAATCACTCAGGCACCAGTCTAACCAGCACTGAATTATTCACAAATAAGTAGTTGTTTTCTTCTACTCTATCAACGTATGGTCACGAAACTCTCTTCGCAGGGCTTCCATCAAGGGAAAACCGACAAATACTAAATCAACTCCTACCGAATTCAACACTATAAGAGAGGCTTGATGTATGCTTTAACACTAGTTCTTTATCATCAAACTCCCTGATAGTTATCAATAAACATATAGGTAATATTGGTCTTCAGTAATTATTGAACAAGTAAAAGACCACATTTTCATAGATTGCTTTTCATGATAGGATAGAAAGAAGACTATGGCCAGAATCACTCTTATGGACGATAGGACATGGAATGAAAATAAATGACCACTTTACATTTACAAGCCATCTGGTTTTAATGGTAGTTTGTTTGGAGAGTAGCAATGTTGTCTTTACTTAACACTGAAGGAAAACTAACTTTCCAACTTGATCAAAACACTTAACAGTTTACTGTTGTACTAGATGCAAATTATTGCTGGAATACATTACAGTCATAATGTGAAATGTCCTTGCCCATGGTTTTAAATACCAATCAGTCAATCAAAAGGTACAATACACTTGAAACCTTCATACTAATTTCTACCTGTTGTAAATGTACCTATTACCTGTTAAGGTCAACTTTATAGAAACTCAATGTGCCCCTTGCGTTAGCCTTTGGAAAATAACTGATTTGTTAAAGCAAAGGGAAATTGACACAATTTTTTGTTGATATTTAACTTTTTAAAGAGTTTTATACACCAAAATATTATCTCCTTATAAAAAGCAACTTATTTCAATCATAAATTTAGAAAAATAGCCAAAGGTGGTCTTTGCATGGTTGTCCAAACTCAGTTCAGGTTGACCTATTTACAGGCTTCACATAATCTTTGAAGCGTTGGTCTGAAATGACAGTTTGTCACTGATTTTTATAAAATTTGTCAATCCCTACATCGGTTGAAGCTAGTAGTATAAAGTTATTTAAATATGCATTGCTTTTTTTCTACAATATACATTTATTCTGTCCATGATGTTTAACTGTATGTGTAGTCTAATCACACAGCCAATTAAAGGAAAATATTTTAGACACCTTTTCCATAAAGTCTTGTTGAAGTCTCAATAACACCCCATCAAATGTATTGTGGGAAAACTATACCCTATGGTGTACATACGAGTATTTCTTGAAAAATACTGGTGAATTATTGAAACTAAGTTAGTGCTACACTTGCCACAACTATTGCAATTGTCTATCCATGACTATTGTGACAGCGACTATTGCAATATATTGATAGCTCAATGGATTATTACATCAGTGGAGGAAATGTACTAAGATCTGTTAAACAAATGAAGAAATGCATACATCCCAATTTTTTTAAATCGCAAACATCCCTGGTAACCATACAACAAAAAATAAAGTGGAATCTAATGTGTTGCAGATTTGTTTGTTTGTTTGATTGGGGTTCAATGTCATACTCAAGGGGATTACACTTATATGACGCCAGATTGTCCACTTCACACTTTTCCTTGCCTTACTACAGTGGAAAACTGAGAGAAAACCTTATTAAAACCTACCCAGCAATTGCTGGAGCCACATCTTGTGACTCACTCATATACCTGATGGTCAACAGCCAGACTGAATCCTGTGAATGGTAAATTGGATTATGAAGCGCACATGCTACCACTAACCCACAGTGTCTGGCCCAAATGGAAACATCTCGAAAATAATGTACTGACCTTATGTATGATTTGGAGAGAAATTGGTGATCAACAGATATTCAACATTTTATCCAGGTGTGATGGCAACATTTCATGGTTTGTAGTAAAATAACTAGATAATATACTTTACTTATATTATTTCCTTTCACTTTATACATACATGTATGACATAAATGTATTTATTTTTTTTCTGTTTATAGCCGTGGGAGAATAAAGAATAGGTGAATATTTTGTAACAACATGTCAAAATCATCCCAACAGGAATGTTGGAACATAATCAAACACACCATAGGTAAAAAAAATGCCAGAATTTTATGTCTTTTTCTCTTTTATTTGAATAAATAACATCTATAGTTTATCAATAATGGATGAATTCAGGAAAGGTTTTTATAATATCATCAAAAAGAAAGGGAGTAAAATAGTCTGGCACGTTTCTGATGGCTGCTACAAGATTCAGGAAAGATTGTCATGGACACAATATGTAATGGTCAGTTTTTCCATTCAAATAATACCAATGAAGAGTGTAGAGAGAGTCTGGCATTTCTGTGATATGTGCTACAAGAATGAGGGACAGTGTTACAAGATAGTGTGTAGGGAATTCATTTCTAATCTTTTCGGTGAGTGTTAATACTCAGTTAATACTTCCAAAACTGTTTCCAGCAAACATATTGAATTCTGTTAACACTGCTCCATGATAAACCCGTCCACTCATTAATCCATTTATTGAGTTATTTCAAGTGGGAATTCCATCGAGTGATAGCGTAGGTATGTATTGATCCCAGGCTGGTGACAGCAAAATGTCTGGGAGTCCAGTGTGATAATAACACCATTCAACAATCCAACCATGCTGTCTGGTCTGGAAACAAATTGCCGCAGACAAAAATAATCAGCCCGGTGGTAACCAATTGCGTAGGGAATTGCAACACCGGTAAAAAACTTTTCTTCATTCAAACCAATTGAGTTTTTCCATCTATCAGTTAACTAACTGACCTGGAAAGAAGGCCACACAGCAATTTCTTGTTTGAGTTTGAATTAAAAAAAGTTTGAACAAATGTTGCAAAGAAAGTTACATCCAGAAAGAATACCTTACAAAACAGAGGATTTTTCTATTAAGATAAAATAACAAGGGTACTCTTTTTCTATTATGGGTTTTGGCCTTCATTGTTGTATACTTTTTAAAAATGAATTTTGTTTGATACGTTTGCTGACAAATGAACAAGCACTCACAAAATCTGGTTCTGGCATACGTAGTTTATACTGGATGATACAGGTTATGCTTAAACCTTATATTAATTGCTGTTTGCAGAACATTAGCAATTGGGGTTTTCTGCTTTTGGTTTTATAGGCGGTCAGAGTGGGGGGAGCTCGGGACTAGTTAAAGGAATTATGAGTTATATTATTGATTAAGTGAAGATGCTGACAGACATCGTTGTGGTTCTCAATAGTTTATCCCAGACTCATGTTATTACACATATCACAGATCCATTTTGACAAAGTCTGTAATGGATGACACACAAATCAACCCAGAACAATTTAAAACTGGTCTGGAAATTACTGGATAACCTTTAATGTATCATTCTGGGAATTCAATTGTAGACATTGGATTCACAAGTATGTAATCTAAAGCATGGGTATACAGTTAACCTCTGCGCTTTAGATGGGTAGATTTTGGTAGAATTCGCCAATGAGCATTAAGAGTGCTAGAATTTATCCGTTCAATTCGTATCTCTCTCCCTCATCTCAACGCTCTCCAAATTTTGTCTGACATCCAGACCTTGAGTTTATCAGCAGCACAATGAAGCCATTCAGAGAAAATAACTTTATCTTTAGAGCTATTGACTGGACGGCCGGGAGCTACCGAGTGTAATGTTATAAACGGGTCTGGTCATCAGACAATTGGACACGGCCATCACTTTGCATACACATATATCTAGATAGCCTAGACTGCTGATAGCGTCCCAATTTGGACCAAGTGTATGGAGCAGTGTTTGAATTGAATTTCTTCATCTGTGTCTGTAGCAGGAACGACCTCTGGTACCTGAGCAGAATCTGCCCGTGAAGATGTCTTCCACTTGTCGAGGAGGAAAGCGATGTGATTACTTTCAATTGATGTAGCGTCAAGGAGTTTGAAACCAGATGAATTAGTGAGGAATTAAGACGCATTCTCTGATATATTCTCTGTTCCTGTCCGCACAAGTTCCCAGCCGCTTCCACCGACCCCAAATGCAATTGGTTTCACAATAGAGGGGAAAGATCAATGCTACCTACCATCTCAGCAGACATCTCAATTACTGTTAAATGTGATCTCTGGCATACAGATTGATTCCTGCTCTCACAGAAAAACACGTCTTAAACTTACCCCCAATAATCAGTACAACAGAAAAGTCAGCCATGTGTAAGACACACAAATGAAACTACCACTGATTCCATCAAAAAATAACAGAATCTTGCAAAGGCAATAGTTCAATTTCTGTGACACATACTGTATAATCGAAAATGTAAACAAAATGTTTTTTAAATTTCAAACCAAAAATAAAATTAGCAATTCTTTTTTTGATTCCAAAAATATTTTTTTGATTTCAAAAATCTTGGGTATGACCTTTTTTAAAAAAGTTTTTAAACTACTAGTACCGGTATTCAATTTTCACAAATTAAATTGTTAGAACATAATTCAGCTATTTTCTAAAATGCTTTGAACAAGACATTTTTTCTCCTTACCAAAAACATTTTTTCTCCTTACAAACAACATTATGTCAGCAATAATAATTTTCTCATAATTACATAATTAACAGGCACCGTGTACACATTTATTTTGAGGTTGATTAATGTGTTTATTTAAATGATTACACGTACTGAGCGTTTTTTAACTGATTTGATGACTTTGCATTTATCTGCAATCACTGCAAAGTTCCCCTTGACATCTCAGATTGAAACATGGCCTCCAAACAGTAGTGCTTTGGAAAGGATTCACTATTCCAATGGGCTTTCAACTATACTATGTCGAAGCTGCCTATTTAAAGGTTAAAGGTTAATTTTTTGTCCAAGATGTTTGTATTTTATTTGCAACCAGAACAAGAAAAAAATTATAATAAATTATAGATTTTTGACAAGTACCAGTTAATAACATGTCATGTGGATACCGATACTTGAAAATTCACTACACACTGCAATACTTGTTTGGTTTCTTAGTTATAAACAATCTACCTGTCACTCATCATTGAAGGCTGGATAAGCTGACCTTTCTTAGTTATACTATGCAGGTATAATAAGCCAGGATGAACAGAGAATATAATGGTACTTCTTGACAGGTATAACCAGCTTTACCCACACTAACGATATCCAATCTTATTATACAGAGCCCTTTGTGCCTAGAGGAAAGTATTACACAATGGTAGGCCAAACAGCCATTGTCTGATAAAGAATATATAAATCAATCTATTTGATACAAAGGAAAAGTGACATGTATAATACCAATATAATAGAAGAAAACTGTCCTACTTTATGTAATGACAATTCAATTCCTCTTTTTCTACCGTTTGCAAGTATAATAGTTTCGAATTCTTTCCAAACATAATCAATTTGCATAAAGCAAATAATTGTTCCTTTGTATTTGGGGAAGAAAGAGGGTGTAGTTATTCATTTATCATTTAAATAAATGTAACAATTGGTTTTCAAAAAAGGCCCCAAATGTTTTGGATCAATTTAGAAACGTCAACATCAGAAAGTTTTTATATATAAAAATACAATCAGAGATATACTGACATGAAATCAACAAATGTCAAAAAAGCGTTTGTTTGATTGATTGAGTTTTAACGCCATACTTTAGGTTATTTCACTCAATTGCCAGCCCTATGAATGAAGTAAATCACACTTAATATCACAGTAAAGACATGACAAAAAGTCCGAACAAAGCCAAGATAGTCAAAGTAAGCAATATAAAGACATAACAAACAGATTGGCAATGTGTTGGTTACTTTTGTTTGTTTGATTGGTGTTTAAAACGTCGTACTCAAGGGTATTTCACTTATATGATGATGGATTGTCCACTTCACACTGAGCCTTTTTATGGTAGAAATCTGAGAGGAAATCTTGTAAAGACCACCCCCACAATTGCCGGAGCCACAACATGTGACTCGCTCATATACCATTGGTCACGTATCTGTTAATAGTTTCCAATGAGAACTATTAGTTTAAATTAATTTGTTACTTATATTCATAATAATAATATCTTTATTTTGACTGGGTAGATGGATGAGTACATAATCTTGTCTTCCTCAAGTCCCAGCAAAAGATCAGAAAAACATTATTTAGCACTGTAAGTGATCCTCAAACTAGAGTTAAAAAAAACAGGCATTAACAAATCTATATAACTTACCACAACCAGGTCAGTTCCCTCCACCTGTATTAAGCTCTTCCTGGAATCACTGGACGGCACTGGTATCAACGATGGAGGCGCACCTCCTGTCAAAAGATGTTTAGACGATAGAGGATATGTGAGCGCAGAGGCTGCAGAAGTAGCGCCAGCCCCTTGTAATCCTGTAGAGTTTATCCTCCGAGGTTGAAGAGAATGTGGTAAAGATGATAATACAGGTATTCCAGGAATAGAGGGTATACGTTTAGTCGACTGAACGTTAGACGTTGTCACATGTAAGAGAGGTAGTGCAGAAAGCTTTGCCGTTGACAAAATAGAAGCGTTTGAACAGCCAGGTGTATATCTGATACTCCTTTTTCGCGTCGGATCAATGGATTCGTATTTCCATGTGGCCGATCTTTTGGCAGGTTGATGAGCCATACAGAATGTAATATGCTGCTTTAAACTTTTCTGGTAATCCTAATAACTACATACATCACATTTTGAGCTAATCGTAAAATCTGTAAACATTTTTTTTTTCCTCCAATTTTGCCCAAATTGGTTGTAGAATGATGATATGTTATTGCATAAGATATTAAACATCATGTAGTCTCCATGTTGACAAATTTACACAAATTTATCTAAAACTTGAAAGTCGGAACGCATTTGACAAAAGGATCTCATTGAGCAAACCATATCTCCAATAAATCATTAAATGACTAGAATACATGTTTCCCTCGGAAATTCCGCGAGTGCTTCCGATTTTAATCCCAGCCAGGCTCAATTAAGGCTGAATTCCTTGAGGGGACTATCAGGCCAATTGGGCCATGTCTTCATTATTCCACAGAAATGGTATGTGTAGTAACTCCAACAGTTTTAATCCATTTTCTCTGATCCCTTTTTGCAGCAGATGGTTTTGAGCTAATTACGGTGGAGGCAATGGCGCTAAACACAATAGACTCTAAACTGATTTTGACTAACCCTCTTATCCTGGGTTACTCAAACAATGGAGATAAAAAAAGGAACACAAGATCAGTGGGATCTACATACCATTCTCCCATTCCTCTGTGGTAAAGGACATGTTTGTTCACCAAGCTTCCACGGCGCCAATAGCCTTAGGGGGCTGATCAATCCATACAAGGTAGAAATTCTCTCTTGCCTATACAGTATAAAGGAATGCTAAATAAATATCATCTAAGACAACTGTTTTTTTTTTTCTGATGAATATTATCAAGAGAGTCTGAACGATAAAGAAATGTGTTAAACAGTATGTAGTGTATCGGTTATAAATAAATCTTTCAAGAGTTCTTTCCAAAGCTTTGACTTTTTTGTCGGTAAAAAAAAGGGCTTGAAACGAAACTTCTCCTTTTAAGAAAATTGGCCTGGTATTAATATTGCGAAAGAAAGCCCTGAGAGAAAACACTGGTTGATCCAATCAGAAAAAGCTGTTACCTTGGTTAGTTAGCTACTGTCATCTAAGGCAACTCAGAACTGTATGTGTCCATCTACATGCCAGACACGGCATTTCAGTCTGACAAGGCTGTCTTACACGAAACACATTCACTCCATCCTATCACTGTTATGGCTTGAGGAATTCTGAAAGAGGCCATAAGGACGGATCTACACACAGTCTTGGGAAATTCATCCCATGTCATCCTCTTACCTCAAACCATACTTAAGTGCGATAAGCTGGCCCAGTTAGCCCATCTTGAATCACTGGCAATGCTATAAAACTGTACTTCAGACTAGAGCCAGAGACTGGCAATATCCCATTCCCAGAACTAATTTCTTTTAAGCTGACACAAGTTGTTTGGCTATGGGCTTGGCGTAACAGCCAGTTTAAAGGTAGCTCCGTAGGTAGTCTTGAGTGGTCAGACACACACACTGGTCTCTAGTGATAATAACTCGGACAGTACTGCTTTACGGCCAAGAGATGCTTGCTTGAGTAGTTCTCCAGTATAAATGTCCAGCTCTAAGAAAATACAGCCTATCAAGGTGTCAACAGAATTGTTATAGCGGAATCCCCTTAGTCAGCACATTCCTTTAACTCAATCGAAATCCTGTTGTCTGAATAATCAAACATTCCTTTGGAGAAAAAGCCGATGTTTTTATATCCAGAGTCTGATATAACAAAGACAATTGATAAGAGTTGGTTTGTAAGAATAACTGCCTACTACATGAAAGGCTCATTAATAAACCTTTCTTAAATCATTGGGCCTTAGCAGGTAGTCCCAATTCGGTTGGGTAATTAACCCAACAGTCCACAGGTTGGACAAAGCGTCCTGCTATGACACTGGAGCACAATATCAATACGTACATGCCGCTGGAGAGACAGCAACTGCCAGCCAGCTATTCATTGATCCGAGCCTAAAACTTGGTATATTGCAAGGAAAGCAGGAAACCGTCACTGCTGTTCCCCGATCAGTGTTAAAGTCAGTTTCCAATCATCCCTGCAGTACCAATGTTCCTGAGCATTACTTACGTCTAGGTGGAAACACGCTCGGTTGGCTATTACACCAACCCGCATACCGCCACTGTCTGGGAAGCAATGGAACAATATCAACAGGGAGTGTTCGACACGTTAAAGCCGAGAGAGTCATTCATGTTTATGATGGTGTTAATGTAGCCTTGCCAGTGAATGACAATGGTTGGAATGGTTGTCATCAACAGCTGAGCTCATCTTAACCATTAAAGTATTAATCCATGTCGGTGTCACCGCGGCTTTTGTTAGTCTCAGACATACTGACACACCATAAACGGCTATTAGTACCATACATTAACCATACCTTAAGAATGACAATATAGTCAAATTCTTCAGTAACTGGTTAATATCCCTCAGATGTGTCGGCAGCTCCAAAATCCTAATCTTCCAGATACATGTTAGAACTGTTCTGCTTACAATTACAAATAAGAATTATTTTTATATCTTTGTTTGTAGACATCTTTTTATTCAAAATCTTATATCAGAAAACTATGTCTAAACATCTTTGAAACTTTTTGTTATTTATTTGAATCTTGCTATTTAAATTTTCTTCTGCTGAAGATGAAAGATAAAAAATATCTTAAATCGAATCTATAAATAAAGGGAAAATGCCATTTCATAAAGAATTTTACATTATAATTTTAATTTAAGTTACATTATTATTACAGTTAAGTATTTGCCATTTAACACTTATACATTTCTCTTAAAATAATAAATTGAGTCGACAACTGAACTTGTAGAAAAAGGGTATCAACTGTTTAATAGGACATCCAATGAACCAGCATCAAATTAAATCAAATCGACATTTTTTTTTGATTAAAAGTCATACAGTAGAGTTAGTATAGTGCTACTTAAGCAAATTTCAGTTAATAGACAACTATTCATTGAGTTATTGACAGACGGAACATAGCCTCTACACAGAACACGCTTAATCTCTTCCTCTCCAGTGGGTTAAATGAAAAACGGTTTTACGGAAATATGATCAGTAAATATTTCAAATCTCCATTGATTCGAGCTGCCAAATGTTGAATGGCTCATGAAGTCTTCAGTGTTGTCTGAGGGTAAAAGCAGTGGATTTCTCACTGGACTTTAAAATATCGGGTCCAACAGATGAGGGAGATAAAGCAGACGGCAAAATATGTCATCCATTCCCACGGTCCAGAACAAAACTACTTTACTGATTACAATACCCACTAGTACAATACTGATCAGCAACAAGTCTGGATACCCCAACGCTGTCTGTAAGGTTTGATACAACACCAACACACTGCCGTATGCTAGGACAAAAAGGAAAGAAATAAGAAGGCCGGGTGGCTGAGTGGTCCAGGTGGCCGGCATTTGTTGATGGTGAATCGGTGCATAACTTTGAGGGTCGTGGGTTCCATTCCCGGACAGGTTTCAAACCTGCAAAATTTTCTGAACTACAATCTGTTCAAACTAAGAAAGTGTTCTCCCACTTAAACGAAAATACAAATCCCTTCTTCGTTAAGAACATATCAACACATTTTGATCTAGCATTTCCATCCTTAATCCTAAATTGGGACACTTAGCCTTTTAAATATGGTGATTATCGTGTGAATAATAGCTGTCAATGATTCCTTCTGCAAGATGTATTTGTCATACATTTATATAGAAGTAATCCATAGAATTTTTTTTAACTTAAAATAAAATTTCTGTAATTTACAATTTCCAGGGCTTTTTTTTTAAATATACAGATGTTTTTTTATTAAGACACATACTTGAAATTGTGCATACATGTTAGTTCATGATTAATACAAATCAATTAATCCAGAAAATGGATATCTTGAGTTTAATCTGACTTAATGTTAGGATCATAAATGTGATATAATATTTTTGTTGAGAAAAATATAGACCGTTAAAGGACACATGTCTATTTAATCAGCTCTAGTTGACTAGTTTGGTTACAAAGACTAGCATGAAGGATAAAAGGTAGAGATCTGTTATGACAGATATTTCAGACACGCATAATAATAAACAATAAGGAGCTGTAGATATAATAAACAGTGCTTTGTCAACAGGCATATATTGATTATATATACCCTTCTGATATTGATAAGAGATTTCCTGGTTGTATACATTCCTGGATAAAATGTCAAATTTCTCACGAACACAATATATTAGATCATATATCTCTCTCAAAATATAGTATATAGGGCCCATATATTATTTTTTTTTAAATTAATCCCCAAGACGTGATATTTCATTGGATGTATGGTGGTAAAGTTGCAGGATTTTCTGTGGAAGGTTGAAGTATCAGCCTTAAAGCTAAAATTTGACATTTTTCAACCTCCCACAGTGATGATAGAAAAGAGAAAGGTCAAATGGTTTAGGGATTAATTAATTGATTGTTTATTTGATAAAGTGGAACTTAATGAATGACTCAAGAGAGTTTCACTTATGAGTGGACTTAGCATTACTGATATTTTGTGAGAATAAAAATGAACACAAACCTTCATCATAATTTCTATACAAATTTACCTTGTTTGACACAGAAAAACTATGTTGAGATACACAATGATATGTTGCATTGAAAATAACATAAAGTGATCCACATGCTGCTTCAATTTAAAGTATAAACCTTGTTTGGATTTTTTTTTCTTTGGTTGTGATTAAATGACATTCTCAAGGTTATTTCACTTATAAGTCTTCCTCGATTTAATATGGTGGAAAACAAAGAGAATGCTCAGTTTTAAATAATGGTTTCATTTCAATACTGTTCGTTTGTTTGATAGGGGTTTGACATTTTACCCAAGGCTATTTCACTTATATATGATTACGCATTATCCATTTCATTTGCTTAAAAACTGTGGAAAACCGAGAAACCTTCTACAAACAGAACTACCCCCAGGATTGCTGGAGCCCCATCTTGTGGCTCACATATGGACCAGATGGTCAAACCTGTAAATGGTACATCATCGAAATAGAATTTCAAAAGCCGGACATGCAAACCAATAAGCACGGCAGCTGGCCAAGATCAATAAATTTACCGAACATTTTGATAATAATATTACCTATTTCCTCCATAAATAAGAGTCAATGCTTTATTTATTTATATTAATTCAATGTCAGACAGTTAATCATTTCTACCACACATTTTATGACACTGGTAACAGGCTTTATTATTCAATGAGGTCAAATTATTCATTAAGTTAATCTATTGATTATAATTAATTAAATGTAAACTGTTTTACATCTAGAACTCAGGATAAATACAATAGCAGCTATTGAACCAAAACCGCATCTAAATTAGCTCAACTCTGAAGAAGGAGAAATGGTAGTGGGCTGGTTGCTGACTATCTATGTGTACTGAGAGAGGGTGAATGTAAACAGTGGCTAATGTTAACAATCTTGTCTCTTAGTTTGTTTGGTTTCCGCACACACTAAACCAAGCAGACCTAATGGTAGTGCTCAGCTTACATCAGTTAATAGCAATCTTATCTCTACCTTATTGTCACTGCTACATCCTTAATGATTCACATACAGAGGATATGCTCAAACATGGAGTATTACCATGGGTTTTAAAACAATTGATTATTGTTTGATGCCACGCTTGATGGTTATTCCAATATGTCGTTAGTGCATTGTCTTAGCTAGAGACACAGGCAGGTGTCAGTTTCGACAGGAATATTTCTAAATATTGTTAAAATGAAATTCTGAATTTTAACATTTCCCCATGTTAAAATTCAAAATTTAATTTTAACAATATTTAGAAATATTCCTGTCGATAGGAAAATGGAAAATTTTGACAGGCAAAATTCCTCAAAATGTTGACTTATGAGTATTTCCAAGCAGATTCCCAATCCTAACTCACATTTTGTATTGGTGTACTATAACACAAATTAAATAGCCACCAATTATGGAATTGGGATTGTTTTGTTTTCTGCTGAAACTTTAATGTTCTTCCAAGGCTAAGAAATGGTCAACAGCATATCTAAGGACTGGAATACTACCCATAACCACTACTGGATAAAGTCTCAAGTTTCTCTCCAACATATAATTTTTAATCACAAATTTCTCTATAAACTGTACATAATGTCAATAGATTTTGGTTAAAAATGTCTCCCCAAGGATTCCACTCAAACTATATGGTTTTTTGACATTATGACTTTTCAACGCTGCCCATAGCCAGAACGGCCATGAAGAACAGTATAAGAACAGACATCCCACAACTCAACCCAGATGGTATAACATGGATGAATCCAGTGCAAGTTAGATGCCCCCAGCATAAACATGAAATGACTACTTGTATGTATTACAAGCATTAGCTTATTTTAAATTCAGCTAAAATGCTTGCCATTAATTTATGCTACAGAAACCAACAAGTCAGACTTCTTTATGCAATAACCCCTGAACACAGTCGTTACTATTAAAAGACCTGTCCACGTGCATTTGAAACACTTAGATTTCTCAAAAGGGTTAAAATGACAGGCAAATGTTTTGAATTTTAACATAGGAAAGATAAAATTGCAAATTTAAACAGGGAAAATTTATTTGTTTGTTTGATTGGGGTTTAACGTCGTTCTCAAGGGTATTTCACTTATATGACAATGGATTGTCCACGTCACACTGCACCTAGCCTTATTACGGTGGAAAACCTGGAGAAAAACCTTGTTAAAACCCTCTTGCGATTGCCGGAGCAACAACATGTGGCTAGCTGATATACCCGATGGTAGACAGACGGACTCGATCCCAGGAACGATACATTGAAGCAGGTTCAGTTTAGTAAGCGAAAATGCTACCACTAAGCCACGGCCAAAGGCTCCTGAGATTGAAGACAAAACATGCCTCTATACAGATAACTTAGAACTATATTTAGTTGACCGACTCATGAGTAAATTGTTATTTGTTCATAGTCCCCTTTTGGAGCATGTATTTTTCAGACATGTTTATCTGTGTGTGATACAAATTGTCCACATATTTTCCTATACCATGTAAATTGTTATTATCTTCTCTTGAGATGTCTCTAGATAACAACTAAAAACAAAGATCTTTTCGGAAGCTTGTCTGTGAGAGTTTATTGAACTGCGATAATTCAGTGATTTTATTTATTTTAAATCTTTCCGTCATTTGAAAATCTCAAGGATTAATAAGTTCTTTTTGTATCTTTTTTTTACTAGAATTTCTAAGAAGACATGAAGAAAAGGATACAACAATATAGACGCCAACTTCTTGTCCCAGTCAGACAGATTTAAAATATCCAGATACCCTTTTGGTGCCAAGATTTGATAGATAGCTCCTATCACGATCAACTGGTTTGATCTTGTAAAGGGCATATGTACTGGTGACAGACAAGTCGTCATTTCTGGGGTAGTAAATGTCTGTCGGGAAGACGGTAGCACGTCACTGTCTGCTCTAGGACGATCACACTTCAGTGAAAACGCTAATCCAATCAGACACCAGGCTCGACCACTTCAAAGCCACGACAAGCTTAAATATTCTGTACGGAATTACAATCAATGCTTCCATAACTACACTTCCTTTGCCTTGTTATCAAAAGAAACAGAATCATTTCAAACCCAGACCGGCATCCCAGCATTCCTCCAGAAATGTCAAAATGTGACGTCATCCTGTTATCAAATAACGCTTACTGAATCAAATCTTGATCCATTCTAAGAAATAGGCCAGCTTAAAAAACCCAGATATCCATAACAATCAAAAAAAAAATTGACAAAAAGTAAAAGTGTTTTCTAAGAAAGCACACAGACTTAAAAGTCTAGTCTGATTCTTGACACATTATAGATTCAGAACATTTAGATACAATATAACATTGTTATGGATTACAACTTCTAGGTTTATAAATAAAACATTTCCGTCTAGATCCTAAGACTGTTAGGAGTCAAGCAGGGTGATAATCGGACAAATTCAGTACATGTACATGTATTTATACAACTCTTAAAGTTTGATGTTTGTTTGATTGGTGTTTAACATCGTACTCAAGGGTATTTCACTTATATGACGACGGATTGTCCACTTCACACTG
>JARFOD010101587.1:0-16460 GCA_031763545.1 Mopalia muscosa
ATGAGGGTATTATTAGATAATTGGATTTGATGGCTCGGGGATAGAAACATGTAACGTGATGGGTCGGGTGTCCTATATCGTTATGGATTTGATTAATTCGTCGTCGTATCGAGTAAAGTGCTTTGATGGCTCGGGGTTATTATCGGGTAATTGGATTTGATGGCTCGGGTGTAGAAACATGTAACGTGATGGGTCGAGTGTCGTATCGCGTTATGGATTTGATGTGTTCGTTGTCGTATTGGGTAATGCGAGTTGATGGTTGGGGGTATTATCGGGTAATTGGATGTGATGGCTCGGGTGTAGAAACATGTAACGTGATGGGTCGAGTGTCGTATCGCGTTATGGATTTGATGTGTTCTTTGTCGTATCAGGTAATGCGAGTTGATGGTTGGGGTATTGTATTGTTTGATTGGGGTTTAACGTCTTACTCAATGGTATTCACTAACATGATTAATCGGGAGTCATATCGGGTAATGTGAGTTGATAGGTCGGAGGTCGAACCGGGAAACGTTAAAAAAATGGATGGGTTGTCGTATCGGGTAATGTGGATTGATGGGTGGGTGTCGTATTACGAAATTTTGATTGTTCCTTGGGGTGTCGTATCGGGTAATGAGATTTGATATGTAGGGTGTCCCACTGGCATATGTGAATCGATGGATGGAGTGTCGTATCGAGTAATGCAGATTGCTGGGTGGGTGTTGTATAGGATAATGTGATTTGAAGGGTGGGATGTAAAACTAATTTGGATTGATGGATGGGGTGTCGTATCGTGCTATGCGGATTGCTGGGTGGGGTGTCGTATAAGGTAACGTTGATTGGTGGGTAGGCTGTCGCGCTGGGTAATGTGAGTTGATGAATGTCCTAAAGGGCAATCTCACTTGATGGATCGGATGTCGTGATGTGAATTCATGGGTGATTGTTGCAATGGTTAATGTGATTTGATGGGTCAGGTGTCATATCCGATAATGTGAGTTGATTGGTGGAGTGTCGTATCGGGTATGTAACTTGATGGCTGTGTGTCGTATCCCGTGATGTGATTTGATGGGGTCGGGTACTTGTTGTACTGCGTAGTGTAACTTGATGGGTTTTGTGTCGTGTAGAGTGTCTTTGTAATCGAAAATCAGACGAGCAATTGGTGGTGACATGATTCAATTAGCCATTAGAAGTTATGCACCAATCACACAAACTTAAAATCTGGTTACCCAATGTTTTCAAGATGAGATGTTGCTACTCGTTAGTCTATAATACACATGTACTCAGTCATGTTGTGTTTCTTCTGTATACATCACATACTATAACGCAGGTTTCATGTTACTTCGGTGCGATAGGCGCGCGTTTATCGAAAACATACAGAAGAAATTCGGAAACGCCCAAGTGAAAATATGCAAAAGCCTGGCGCTAACTTCGCGAACTTCATTTTCAAAATTCCCATTGCCAAAAATTCTGAATGAATATGTTGATGTAGCGATTTTTATAGACAGAGAGCTTGTCCATTCCACCATTTACAGCCATTTTAATGATAACTAAGTTTCCGAAAAGTTTTTTCTCAACACATGAGAAAAGAGACAATTTGTTAAATTGTGGTTCCTGTTGAAGAAAAGACTAGTTTTATTATCATGATATTCAATTAGTCAATTGTAAGCGTCTTCATTTAAACCTAAATGCATGCATAGTTTATGACGGATTTTAAGTGGAGGCATGGGTTGGAAAAAACTTTGTATCACCGCCAATGCTGTTATTAAAAAAAATGAATAGGCGCGGAATTATCATTTGTTTGTGTTTTTTTAATAATATTTAAACGACAATAAATAGACTTGATAGTCGCCTTTTTGTGTGTGGTCGCCTCGGTTCATGGCGTTCCTTGGTCTAAACTCTTTCTGCATCCTACTGTTCATCAAGTAGGCTGAATGACAGTGAGAGTCGACTGGGTCTTGCGACGCGGAATCTCAAGAAAGTTTTGTTTATTTTGATATTATACGTCATACTGAAGGGTATTTCATTTATATGGCGAGTTGTCGTCCACTACGCACTGTTCCATGCTTATATATAAAAAAAACCAAAACAATTCATTATATCAATAGGCTGTTAACAACCTATGATAAGATTAATTCATTTTAAAACCATGTAATATCTTTTAATGGGAATAGACTATCGAACTTTGTGACCTATTCGCTGGTTGGTAACATGCGCGTCTTGTCTAGCAAATGTTGGATGTCACTGTCGCGAGCTTTCTCTGATCTGTAGATCTTTCGAACCTCCAAAACAAAAGATGACATTGACCAGCTTGGTAAGGGAGGTAATCAAAATTGATACTACTGAAACGGCTTATATCTGCCTGATCTTGTAACACCACAAAAGTCTTTATCTTCCTTTATCATTACAGCTTCCCGTAGCCTGTTACACGTTCAACAACACCACCGGCATTGAGCAGCATTCCAGTATGTTTAGGCAGAAAACAGACTTACAAGGCTCGCACTAAATGACTCGAAAATGACGTTATACAACATCTGTTCAGAGCTAGCAAAATTTGCATCTTTTAGTGAATTTATGTCTGATCGCATTTCTTTCAGGTCACAAAAACGCGAAGTCTACATTTATAAAATAATCATAGTAACAACGCTTGGTAGCTGTTGTTTTAAAACAATTCCCCTGCATGAGGCCTTTTGTACATATCAGATCTCATAAAGATAACAATTACAAGCATAATAAGTTTTATTCTTCTTGTTGCGAAGAGGATGCTCAAATCCGTTCATTTGCTGCAATTTCGTTTGTAAGCTTATATTTCTAGAACATCAGATGATTTATGTGTTTTAATTAGTCAACATCCCCGTGCCTATGTAATCAATTTTTAAAAGTTCTGAAGGCTTATATTTCAGTAAACAGATTTACTCACAAATTACAACGAGTTTTTGCACATTTAAATTATTAATGATTAATGGCCAAATCGACTCTTTTGGTTAGGGCAGTTTATTCTAATAATGTAGTCTCACTGCATCAACTTTAAGAAACATTAAGTTTACAACAAGCAAACGCTTTACATCGGATGGCTGTGTTGGTGGTTGGACTTGGAGCACACCACCGATGTGAAATACACTTTGAGCATGGTTATTCAATTTCCACATCATTGTTAGAAACGTGCCTACAGTTTTCCTTTTTGGACTACCACGGTAAGGCATGCGGATTAAGACAGAACACATGTTGAAAAGTATACATAAGAGTTATTTTAAGGAAATGAAATATTTGTTGTAGCAACTCGATTGATTTTGTTAAAATCACAAATTCTATCATTTATCAGATACAGCATGAAATGCCAATATTTTGGACAAAGCTCTATCAACTATCAATCTAATAGAACCCACTCCCAGTAGAGCCTTTATTAGTTTCTTTGTAATTTGTTTAGTTAGTAGAGATAAATCATGGCTTGTTTCAGTTTATACCAAGACACCGGCATAGACGAGGACCAGCAACATTGACTACGCGGCACATCAAACTTACCTGAACCGTCGAAACTCATTGGCAAATTAGTTAATATTTTAAATCAATAACAAAATATATTTCTTTATAGATGTATAGTTTCCATCCTGGAGCTGTTTCTGTTAAACTGTTCTGTCGATTAAATGAATGCTAACATCCGAAGCATAATAATTTATTTTTATATTATATTCATATTGACAAAGTGTCTGGTACTTGTACAATTATTAGTTTTGCTTAGTTTCCACTCGGCACTTTAGAATATTTGAATGCTACGGAGTTAGCAAGGAGCCATACCTCTAACTTGTGGAACAGCGAGTGTCAGTTACAGGGATTGTTTGCACAACGCCGCGGAGTACTCCTTGTCCCTGATGGGTGGAGAGGCTTAACATAGAGAAATCCCATTGGGGGTGTTCGCTTGTTTTTCTAAACTCACTGAGGACGCAGCACATGTTTGCTGGGTCGTGCTATCATATGCGTATCGATGTCTAAGTGGCTGTTTGTAACAACTCCATTCAAGAGAAACAAAAAAGGGTAGGTGAACGTTCAGTGTTTACCCAGTCACAATCTCAGTAACTCGCTGCACGTGTCCATCCGCAATCGATTCATAACAAATCGTTCAAAGACATTCGATGAAGTACCAACGTGCAACGAAATACACAAGGAAAATGTATTCATTCATAAGTTCAAACTTTATACTCATTATATAATAAAATAATCATGGTAAGTTGTATGTACTTTGTGTTTCTAATATCCGCCTTATTCGACTCAACCCATTATGCACAGGAATAAATCTCAACTTTACTGGCCAAAATACAATTTGTCGATTTTCTGTTAGATTGTATTGTAATAAAATGGTTTTGTTGAAAAAAAAACTGCAGATTAAGAGTAAAATTGGTTGGGAACATTCTTTTTGCAGATTCATTTAAGTCTGATGTTTGTTCATAATGAAGCCTTCGCATCGGGTCTAAGTCCAGTGACAGGAATCGGGTCTATGGAACATCGGGTCTATGTGACAACGAGTTTATGGGACATCGGGTTTATGGGACCTCGGGTCTATTGGACAACGGGTCAGCTTGAGAACGATCGTAATATATCTACAAAATTACAAAATTGGGTTCCATTTTCAAGTTTGTCATTATATTCCCTGGCCATTATCAAGGTGGTTAAACATCCGGAAATGAACAGTGTCGTTAAACCAGCAATATTTGACATTTTGTTGGTGTTGATTTTAAAACTTGAAACGTTGTAGAAGTTCATAAATTATTGGCGTGAAGTTCACTGACAAGAGGTACAGGGTTAACTCTCGCGAGTTATACGAATGATATTTGTATAAAAGTGTTAAAAATACAACTGGCTTAAGCTGCACTTTTTGTTAAGCAAACGTCAATCCTGATGTGTAAAGTTAAATCAACAAAAAGCTTATATACAGATAGCACAAAAAGGCAAGCATTGTTAGTTTCAACAAAGATCACTTTGTCAAAAAATGTAAATGCCAAAAAAATGCTTAACGTGTTTAAAATATAAAAAATTTCGCAGGCATACATGATAAATTATTTAGCCCATTACATGATATTAATATAATTGATAAAGATTGCACGTTAACCAAAAGTCTACAGTGTAATCACCAAATCGGCGCTTAAAACCGGACCAGATCGTGTTCATTTTGGGCAGTTTTTTGTAATCCACTCAGTGGTCAATGAGGACAACCCCTGTATTATCATCGATAACGTTTAGTAAAAAAAGATCTTAAAGATGACTTAAATACTTCCTATAACGAGTTTAAAGCTCAGATAAAACTATTAGACTCTCTAAATGTCATTTTTGGACATAGGCAAGTATGGTTTTAGAAATTACAATTACAATCCATATTGGATGTCTGCTTCTCTGTTCCCTCTCACGTTTCTCCGATGCCTGGTCAGGGAAGAAACCTTACATATAAGACTTCTTTCCTCTTCTTCATTTCCTCATTCTATATCATGTGTTCACCAAAAAAGCTTCATACTTATGTATAAACTTTACATTGATCTTAAATATTTTGATTTGCATTATCTATAATTCCCGACTCTTAGACGACAGTAGCTTATACATTAATCTGTATTTAAAAACCTCACCAACACTTCAATAAATTGAGGGGTGATATGTGATTCAATTGTTCAAAAAGCTGGGTTTTTTGTTTGAATTATCAGCAAACGTCGTACTCAAGAGTACTTGACTTATGTCGACGTTGTATAATTGCATTCCCATCGCGGTAATTAGCTGAAAACCGAAAAAATCGCTCCATCTCCTTTGTCATCGGCTGTATATCACATATGTATTTATACGTCATCTGTGTAACAATGGAGCCGCCCCGATACGCACTAAAGAATATTGATCACATAACTCAATTCTCTATATATCTAGGTTGGATCCAGAGACCCTTTTTCAGTAGAGCGCCTCTCTCCTGTATAGCGTTGTCATTTGGTAACGTTTTAGTTTTTATTTTATTTTATTTGAGCCAAACATACCACCAATATTTAGGAACTGGCATATTAAATCGTTTACACCTTATTCTCCTAGGAGAACTAGAAGGCGCGTGGTCTGACATTGTGTTCCTTTCCTTCCCGACAAAAACAAATTGCGGAATAAAAGTTAATTCAATCCAGCAGCGGTATCCGTCACTATGTAAAAAAATCGTTATATAACAATCGACAATAATTGATAAAATAAGTCCTTACCAGTTTAATCTTAGATTATTTCGTCATAAGTAAAAAACCAGTAGAAATGAAATAATCTTTTGAATAAGAATTAACCCAAGAGCTCCCTTCAAAATACACTCCACAACAACCAAGTACAAAAGGCACATTTTATTTATCCTACTTATGCAATAAATAAGACACCTATACAAGGAAATTATATCGAATTGTGATTGATTTTATTCTTCTAAATATAATATTGCAGTGAAGCTCTTACATCTAGATAAATGGCATATACGGGCGTTTGCGGGGGTGCCCCGTTTGGGAAATTCGTGTTTGACAGTTTATATGGAGACATTAAAAACACGTGTGTTTTCTCAAGTATGTTCATGAGAATTTCTGAGCATTCAGACATCCATTTCATCGTGGCTGTTATATTAATGGATGAAACGTGTATAAACAGACAGTCAATCTTTATGAACATGTCCATTTCCCATACACGTGGGGCAGAACAATAAAATGCGTTTTTCACCAGTTTTTATCACTCAATTCCGCCTTGACAGATTGGCAGTTAATTTTGATGTCCATAAGTTAAAATGGATTGTGTTTACCCCGAGGAACTTACCATTAAACAACATTTTCCTCTTTCTGAAATGTACATCCGTTTGTGTCTTAGAAGCATTCTATAAAGAGTCTCCTGGAGTCGAGAGCACTTTCATTGGAACAAATTGGATATGTGTTCACAATATGCAGACGGGCAATATTCAATATCAAACTATTGAGTAGGCCTTCCAAAGCATAGGTAAAGTCAAATAAATTATTAGGTATGGAAACCAAATACTTATTTAATAGTGTCTGTGTTTACTCCGATTACTTACTTTAACACAAAAGTAAACGGTTTCGTGTGTTGATAAAGAACCACACTATCCGACTCCTTGTAAAATAAACACTTATTTACGGAAAATGTGAGCTGCGGTTTAACGCAACACCAGGCCATCTATGATTTAGTTTTCCACTTATAATACTATGGCTGTCGTGGGTCGGTTACGGGTTCGTTGGACAGCTGAGCCCATCCAATGTTAAACTTTCGCTTTGGGGGCAGCCTTTTGACCATTGTTAGCAAATGGACGTTTTCCGGTTACTTTCGAGATCTCGGAGGGTTTTTGTGTGGGGATTTCACAGCGGTTGCCGCAGCCAGTTACCGACTAGATCTTCATAGAAATGAAGCACCATTGAATACGATGTTAGACATCAATCTATTCTTGTTCTTCAACCAAAATGTATACTTGAATTCGACAAAAGTTTAATTCAAATTAAGAACTCAGAGAAATCGACAAGATGCACAGTCTTATTTTCCATATTTCGGTTTATTAAACTATCATCATTAATTACGAAACACTCAAAATACAGCAGTATCATAAACAAACATAAGACTGTATAGTATATCTCTGTCAAAACTTCAGCCTGTAATGTTTCCTTCAAAGTGCTACACAAATGAGTTTAATGGTTGCTTGTGTATAGGTTGACCCCGTTCCGTTAATTTCGGTTATACGGAACTCAATTGTTTCTTTTCTTAAATTTCTACAATTTCTACAATATTGTAATGTCCAATCCAAATATACACCTGTGTGATTGATATATGTAGAGCTGTTTGGGAACCAGGCCAGATCGTCCGTGGGTCCTATTGTTTTGACTGACTGTAACTTGACTCCTGACTTAACCATGTGGTTCAAGTTTCAAGCGTTGTTCTCAATGTGTTTGTTCTAACCGCAGAACTTGTGTTTCTTTAACTTTTCGATTGCCAAGCGGCTCAGTGTAAAAGGTAGATCTTTTGTGCACTTTTTCTATTCAAAAGAGCAAACAATCTTTACCAATTTAAACCTCCACTTCACGGAGACTCCTTGTCCTATACGGGAACTGCTCTATAATGCAAATGAAGACAACTAGGTTTCCATCAAAGCCAAGTCATTCGCCTTTACTTAACACTGACAGAATACCAGTCTTCCAAACTACTTTATATTTGGTAAAACTCGTGTTCCCATGTGAAGTGCTACTTTGACTTAACGTCTTAACATTATGAATAAGAAGGTGAAATAGCAGGGTTTCGTTCACTCCAAATAGTACTATTTCATTTCATTAAATACGGCTTTTGTTTCTAAATTTTGTTATTAAGCTTCGAATGTTTTGTGTCAAATGTCGTCGTTTTCATTTTGATTTTGCATACGATCGCCTGCCTTTGATACACAGGTTACATCATTTTTCGTCACGCTGCAAATAACGCCATTCTATTTGATGTCTCGTTTCGAACAACACTGTGCTCTTAACTCATTAGATTTGAAATTGTCATGGACAAGGTCAAGGTGGAAAAATGTTATCATTTACTAATCTACCCAACATATACACAAAAAAGATAAGCTGAGTCGCTAACATGGGGGCTAAAAGTTTGTTAAAAAATTATGCTCATAACAAAGGTCAAGCCACCTTTTCCCTTTTTACTTTAAGAATAGTTTCTTCCTTTAAAGACAAAGATCATGTTGCTCACACCATCACTGTGGCAGAAAGGAAAGGGAGCTAAATGCTAACTTGTTTCTCAAATACGCTTGTGTAAACAATGATAGTAAGAATAATAAAAAAAATGATATCCATATTTGCAAACACTCCCCTCTATTCTTATAATCGGATATACTAATAATTAAAATATCAATTTAATCTGTTAATTTCTTTTTGTTCATTACACAGATATAATTGAGTATCACGAAGTAGACAATGGTTACTATACTGTTCGGTGAAACTACAACTTTTAAAGTTTCAAATCAATCGGTGAATGTGCTATTTTGCAATAGCATCCATATTGTTTTGCAATCGTGAAATGTTAAACCATGCATTGTCTTAAAAGGAGGAAACTAATTTACGAGTTTGAACTTAATTCCTGAATTCATTTACAAGATATCGAGCTCACAGCAAGTACATCCATGAATATTGTAAAAATTATACACTACTGATCATTATATTGTTTTGCTGGATTTTCTGAAATGAAATCCCATCCGTCTTCTTACCCGAGAAATTCTAGCTACATTCCAAGTTAAAAGTTAACGGTTTCATTTAAAAAAAATCATTAATTTGTTTGCAAGCTGGTTGTGTTCGCACAGACTTGTTACGGATGGACGTACAATGACGGTCATATTCTAACGACCCGCCCCCATTACTATAGTAGCGGGAAAATATTACCAGTTCGAGTTTGAATAGCATAATATTGCTTCTGGTCTCATGGGTTCCTCTTCGCCATTCTCTCGAGCAATATTTATGGTATTCAAAGTTAGATGCGCAATTTCCTCTAGCCATATATGGTTGACGGATAACCCTATGATAAAAAGACTTCTGTGACCTGTTCACAAGACGTGATACGATCAAGAACATTTTTTTGATAACAATGTGTTTGTTAGAGTAATATTTAAAAATTATTTAAAAATTTCTTGTGGTCAGACGTTATTTTCAGCATTGGTGGAGTTGTGAGGATGCTGGTCACAACCGCTTTACACCCGGTTATCAGACCTGCTTACCCAAGAACAAATTTATGTGTAAAAAAATTGTTCTTTCGAAGTATTTTCTAACGTTTTTGTGTATTTTTTTATGTTACAGCATAGCACAGAATTTTTTCGTGTGTATTTTGATGGCCTATCGGTGTAATCACATAAATTATGTGTACAAAATGCTCAGAATACACTGAGTATAGTCTGTTTTATACTATTTTTCTTTGTTTTGGTATCATTTTTCATTATTATCATTAATAATAGTGCAATTGCATGTTTATATATTATTTTGTTTTTAATCTATTTATTGTCTATTTTTGCAAGCTTTGTTTAACATTTGTTGTTACAATCCTGCTATTAGGCAATAAAATTAAATTGTGGCTTCTATTGTCAAGTAGATAACAATTTATCAATGGTTACATTGATAATCTCAATTGATTTAGGTATCGTCTACTTTTTATTTCCCATGGCTTTAAATAAAACTGTTGTAGACACTTTTTTCTTGCCTTCTATCTCATGCCATGCACTGGTTACGAATACCTGAAGAAAAAAAGATGATCGGTGAACAAGGCTTCGGTAAATAGCCAGGGGTTGATGCAGAGCTGCTTGGACGATAAATGTGTTTTTACAAGTCGTACAAGCTTCTAAACTTCACGAACACAGCCCTGAGCTCCACCCGATTTAAGTGCCCCGTTTCACTACATTTGTTGCCCTCAGGAGAGCGAGTATTTTATAAAAACGTATCATTGACAACAAAACCACAAACTGTTTTTGGAAGATTTGACTCTTGGACCACCCTTCAAGCCGGTATTGTTGTTACAGTAATTGATATTTTTGTGAAAGCAGGCCCGATGATAAAATACAAAGCCACCTGCAGCCAGGGTTTGCACAGGCCAATTATAATAGCAATTATCAATTACAAATTACGTGAGTATTTTATCAATTACGGTTTCGATTATAATTACACATACATCTGAAACGTTCGATTACAGTTACAATTACAACCACAATCATGTGGCCCCATCAGCAAAATATCCATTTCAACTACGGTTACAATTATGGAGAAAATAACAAATCTCAGTTACAATTATTATTATGCAGTTCAACTGAAATCCCAATTAAGATTACAATTATGCTACAAACCGAAAAATGCCAATTACACTTACAATTTATATTACACAAAAGCAGTTCAATATCAATTACAATTAAGAATACAATTACACAATATCAATAACATGTCAATAACAGTTGCAATTACAATTACGCAGCAGTCCAAAAAACCATAGCCAATTATAATCACTAGAAAATGTTCCAATTAAATCCAAATTACAATAATAGACTCCAGTTGCAATAGAAAAGTTTTCAATTACGACGTTTAGTGTGCACTATATGTTTCTCTCTATCACTATTATTTCAAAACATTTCTGGATTTTGCCCTTTATTCTTTCCCATTCTGTTAATACCCGAGCCATAATGTCATTCAATAGCAATATGCTACACAATCTGGTCGAAAGCGCACAGTGTAAAAATATCCGCTGCGAATGAATGTTACACTTTTTACACGTTTTAAGTAAATTTGTACCGAAACTGCAGATTGTTGGGTTATGTACAGATGCAAAGCTGTGGGGCTTATTTGAACCAATCACATACCAAGTATGCCCTATATTACAGAAACAGCAGAAAACTATAACATTGTAAAGCATGTAAATAGATTCTATACATTTGATGTGTGTTGATTTGTCACTGGATGTCAGTAGGCCCATGGGCAAGGTTGGAAATAAGGTAGTTTATTTTGATCGGTTATCTTAAGACTATATTGTAAATTTGCATGACCAGTTTAACGTTCTTATTTAAGATAACAAAACTCAAATAATTTTGGTAGGTTATTTTCAGATTTTGATAGCTCATCACCTATCCATGACTCTAATTTCCATCCATGCCACGGTACAGGGGTTCTTAGATACTTAAATATTCAGTATCCAGCTTGGATAACATACATCGGAATCTTATACTTTACCTCAGGAGCTGTGTCTTTGTTCGGTCACAGTTCTATAAGCAGCTTCAAATAAATTACCATACAGTTCAGCATGCTGGCCACTTATAGGACTCAGACTAGTGGGGTGTTTCATTTGGGCAATTACAAGCAGAAAGAAATTAACATGTACACCAAAAATGAGGATATAAGGGTTAATTAGAGTAAACATTTCTATACAAATTTACAGTAGGAGTTGTAAAATTGTTGGCTAAAGAGTCTGCAAGTTGTTGCATACACTCTGGGATTGTCTGAATCCCTTCACTGTTCTCTTCGACTATTTGACCTTTGACAAAGAATCAATGTATTATACCAGAAAGGTAAGCGCAACTGGGCAAGTGGAGTGCGACAGCTGCTGAATAGTTTGGGCTTTGGGTATACTTGGGTGAATCAGTGGGTGGGTATAACAAATTTGTTCTTGAATTTAATATCAGGCTGCTAGATATTTGCAAACAGAATTGGTCTTTAAAATTTACGCAGAGTACTTGTTATGATATTTACAATCAGTATAAACTAAATTTAGAGCCAGAATTTTATACCCAGGTATTGACAATAGAAAAGTTCAGACATGATCTTGGTCGAGTCCGTGTTGGTACGGCGGGGCTTATTGTTGATACTGGACGTTTTGTGAAAACGCCTAGAGAATTGCGAACGCCATAGAAACGCAGTATCATTTCATCACGATATGCCCTGGTTATGAAGACCTACGTTTGCTTTATGTTTCTAATCCTTTTCTAGAAAATAGAACAATGTTTAACTTTACTTCACTTATGTCCTCAAATGATGCTAAAGCTGTTTCAGATCTTGCACAATATTGCCACCTTGCATTAAAACGAAGACAAGTTTTTGTCCCAACTTTATGATTGTTTCCTATCCTGCATGTAAAAATCTTGTAAAATATATACTTTGGTTCATATTTATATGTCTACATTATATGAATGTATTCAGGCCTTTGGCCCTATATACTGTGAATAAAGATATATTTATATATATATATATATATATATATATATACCAGAAAAAGTCATTAATGTTTATACATGCTGGTGACTGGTCAAGGTAAATATAATGTCATAATCTCCTACTAACGATTACAGTATATAAAGTAATACGCGTAATACACCCGTTTTACATTTAAACTGCATTTATATGTGAAGGTTGAAAATGGCTGCCATTAATGATGACACGCTCTTTTATTAACAATAATTAGAGTTACAGTTTAGTTACAATTACACGAAACCCCAATTACAATAACACTTAAATACAAAAACTCATATTGCTATTACTAAAACAATTCTGCGCAATTCGATTAGAATTAAAATTAAAATTATTGTAAAATTAACAACTTTAATTGAGTTGAGTTGAGTATTTAATAACCTTAAAATATTGTAAGGTTTAAATATTAAAATAAACAGTTGAAATGCAAACAAGCCCAAAACATTCAACGATCATTGTCATAGTCGAGTTTGGCATAATCATTATTATCTATCTACTGGTGAATTTAAACTGGCAATGGTATGGTTAATGTTCAATAAAATGTGAGAAGAGACACGTTTTATACGAGGGACCCCTTGGTAATGTTTCCTGAGTAAGCAAAGTTTAAAAGAAAACGTTTATACTGCCGGCCGCCATTGAAAAGACACGTGATGCTATAACGTGATGACGTCAGAGGACCGGCTGCGCAACTTTTAATATTGACTCCTTTTTGATTGTGTTTAGGTCAAACTGGTGAATGGGGTATAACGTCGTAGTCATTGGCACTTCACTTATACGACGACAGGTTGTTCGCTTCTTACTCTTTGTGATTTATATACGGTGGAAAATCGGGAGAAAAGCGGTACATCAAAGTACGATAAGCGTTTTGACCCGCTAGCCCCACGCATGCCTGACAGATCCATTAACACCAACTATATACAATCACGATTTGTACATCACCGGACTGTGTTGGTGGTAACTTCCATTGCCACATATCACCGTAATTGTCGATAGAACAACGTGCAATTTAATAGTCCACAGAATATCTCAATTTCAAATACATTTGAGTACAATAGTCAATCAAATGCATAACACCATCACGCAAATAGGGGTCATTCCAAGACAGAAATACGCATAATCAGTCAAAATCAGTTTCCATTTTTTCTGAGATGCACTGCCGGTGTGTAATGCTAAGATTATCTGTGCTAGGTTGTCATAGTGCTGCGTATGTCTAGCTTTCAACGGTGTTAATTTGTGATGCACACAATGACTTCCTTTATTGCCTACAGCTGCCACCACGTAAAAGGTAGATGAATTCGGCTCCTATCCGTTAAAGAAAACCACCAACCTAGTGTCTATATTGCATAAGGTCTTGCTGGACCCCTTGGGTTAAAAAAAAAAATAATAATAAAAATTATCACTTCGATTGAAAGTTAGGTATTCAAACTATATATGTTGATGACAAAAACAATTCGAAATTCAATTACACATAGTTAAAATTTGGGCTGATAATTTAGCTTTAATCGTCTATTTCTGGCACATTAGTTTTAAGCAGACCCTACATTTTTCCATTGCGTGTTTCTAGAAAACCATTCAACTTTAAATTTGTCCTATTGTAAAGAGCACAATGTGATATAGTAAACGTTGTCCTTGTGTTCTGAAAGTTGTATTCCTCATCTTTATAAGGCTTTCCAATGTGGGATAGAAAAAATAACCCACTGTGATCGATCCATTCAATTTTTTTAAAAATGTAGCACCGCTTATTAGTTCAAGAACTGTTCTTTTAGGTCAAAAAATATATTGAGTCTTATCTTTATTGGACTTGAAAAAGGCAGTATATTGATTTTCGTTGACACTTACTCATTTTGCAATATTTTTAGAAATAATAATTGCATTTCACCACATTTACCCAAATATATAATCATGAGTGTTCAAGCTTTCCAAAAATATATAGATATATATGGTTCAGATTTAGAATCTTCTGTATAGTAGACTAAATACAACAGGTGTTCTGAAAATCGATCACGGGATCCAGCAAGGCCTTAAGGTTACCGCTTTCATATAGACGTTTCCATTACAAATGCGCTTTATTAGATTGTCACATGCCATATATATCAACTCTTCATGCTTCCATCAAATAAGAGGGAAACGTATTTTTTAATTTTATTGTGTAAAATGCCATATCGCGAAATCGATGAAACAAAACCATGGGCAACAACTCTGTCAAAATGTTGCTCTTGATGTCAATGTAGAGTTGTCTTTCTTGGCCATCGCTTTATCTCGTGAGATTTATAGTAATAAAAAAAGAAGGAGAAACTGAACAAGAAATGCTTGACACGGATTACATACGTTTGCGGATTGAATTATATGTGATGGTCAAGGCGACGATCGGTTCGGCATAGATTAATTCATCTACACGTCGCATCTTTACTTAACAATAAATACGGCTAAATAATATATATGAACTATGAACTATTAACAACACCTGTTCTCTGAACATTGACACATCATTTGTTTTGTTAGTGTCTCCTTTTAAAAAATTCAGGACTAAATAAAAACCAAGTTCGCTCCGATGTGAAAAATCAACAGCAGATTTGAGCATCTTTCTTATATTTGTTCTTTACAGTGTTTACAATGTGGAGAAAGACAACAACTATGTTGTTACATCTTATCTCTATCTAGAATTTTTTAAGTTATTAAATTTATTGTGATTTATTTCTATAATTTTATTTTCCTTAAATATAAACTTTTAAAAATGACTTACTCTATAGAGCTGCATTAAATTTTTTTTTTACCAATATATTAAAATCTAGTTTAGTTTAAAACGTTAACATTTTTATAACATTTTTGATCATAATCTTATTTTTCGTGTTTTTATATTTTTTTTAATTCGTTATGTATTTTTTGTTCGTTATACGCGATTAGTTTTCATATATTAACGCATTTTTTCGTTTTCTTCCTCTTTTTTGAAAGATACTCTTCCACCCCTCCCAACCCGTAAGCCTAAAATTTCCGAGATTTGTTATTATTGCATATTGAGATAGTGATTTTTATTGTAGAGTAGATCCGATAATAAAATTTGTTTTAGAATACCGTTAACTTTGATGATAAGACTTGACTAGATTATTTACAACAACGGTATTTTGACAATCAATTGGAGAACCTGGAGAGTATTATCGGTCTGCCCGCTGTGCATATACGTATATCAACAGTTTCCGCGTATTGTATTTTGAGAATGTTAGTTAGAATTAGTATTGGCTGTCCAGGTTGCCAATGTATATAAACTCACTGGCGCCACATGTGGTTGATTGATGTTAGTCTATTAAGAGATTGATCACAGCTTCAATGGGACTCAATTAAAGTTTGATATGGTTAGCTCTTGTTAGTTCTATAGAAAAACTAATTCCGAAACTTACAGAGTGAGTCAATTCCATATTATGAACAAATTGGTGGAAAAAATAGTTTCAATTATTTCAAGGATTTTTTGCTCATAACATCTCAACTTATGAAAATAAAATAACGATTGACCATTTCTTGGTCCATATAATGTATTATACGTAGATGTGAAATTGAACAGTTGGTGTAAATGGTATAAAAGAAGCAGCAATTTGAAAAATAGATAGCAAAACTTTACTTTGTATGCAAAATATTTTTCTCTGTAATTTTTACAAAAAAATAATTTACTTACATTGCTATGCACAAAAAGACGATTCAGAATGTATATACATGTGTGGAAAAATACACAGAAGTTTAAAGATAAAAGGGCGAGATGTAAAA
>JARFOD010101598.1:0-16459 GCA_031763545.1 Mopalia muscosa
CCCCCCCCCCCCCCCCCCCCTTCCCCCACCCACCCCCAAACAGACAAAAAAAATTCGAAAATACTGTTGAGGATAACCTTTTGAACGGAATAAGAAATTTATTTTCTCTGTTTCTCAGCCCTGTGTACCCAGTCAAACAGTAAAAGGCGACGGTTTGGACAATGACTGTGATGGTCTTATAGACGAAGAGATGTGTGGTAATGATAACGTTGGTAAGATTCGCTGTCTATTTGGACAGCTTTATAGCTTATATTTTTGTTATTTGTAAAAACTTTAGTTTGCTGGTACAACTGAAATAGGCTTCCCAAGTTTTTTAAAGGGATATAAACCTTGGATTAACCCACACCAGTATAGACAATAAACTTAGAAGTATACTTTCTTATCATTATTAGACCAGAAGTTAATAACATAGAGTCGAAGGTTTACAGTTACAAAAGCAAACTAAAAAATGACGCCCGAAATTATAGCTGAGCTGAAACAGCAAATGGCCCCAACCTCTCTAACCGGTTGAGGCACAAATGTGTATTTTAATAGCTGTTCATTGTCGTGAAGACAGATGAATCACGTTGGTCCAAGTAATGGATCGGGGATAAGTGATGTCGCATCGAAAATATAATTCATTTCCATTTTCTTAAGAGCTGGTAGGCGATTGGTTAAAATAGCTGACAGTCAATATTGAAAGAATGATATCCTGGTGTAAATGGTTCTGACGTCGATAGTAGTAGGCTGGGAACTGCCAAGAGGATTTAGTTTTTGTCACTGAATCGAAGGCAGTGCATCGCAGCTCCAATGTTCTTTCCCCAAAAATTTGGGAACTTGCCGTTATATCGTTGATACCTTACATATAACAGGGTCACGGGAAATTGGAAAAGGTAAGATGTTCTTTTAATCTTAAAAGGCTAGGTTTGGGATTAGTTGAGGACAAGGTTAAGTGTAGGGTTTAAGGTTAGGTTAAGTATAAACCCGAGTTCAGAACTAAGAATCCATGTTACGTCTTACACGACATAAAGCTATGGGAATGTTTTTGTAGATGACGACAATGACGGCAATATCGACGAAGATTGTGCGAAAAACATAGCTGATGTGATAGGTATGTATTAAAATCATTTAGTTTATTTATCCTGTGGAGAACGGAACAATAGTCTTAGCTCTACAATAACTGCTATCCTTATCTTAAGATAACAACAAATGTTATGGAAATACAACTTCTGGTTTATTGACGAGCCATATTTCCATAAAATACCTTGTTATGTTACTATCCCGGTATCTAAATGCCTCTCAAATAAGATATCTTTATCATCTATCTAACTGTTCTGATAATTGTAAAGAATATTCAAGATGGTAATACATAATGACTATAGATACAAGTGTTTGCTTGTTCCTTTGTTTGATTGGGGTTTAATGCCGTACTCGAGGTTATTTCAACGACATACGATCGTTCTAGCGCCCAATGCACGAAGGAAACTAACTTCGACGCCATTGGCATCAAACACAAGCTATTCACAAGACATTATATTAAGATATCACAAACAAATCGGATCCTGTTGCCCCATTTCTCAGAGAGCATCAAGGCAACTTGGAGCTCCCATGCAGTTAACCTAGCAATTATTTTAATTTGAACCTTGTAAAAATCACCTTGTATGTCCTCTTGTAATTTAATATAAGGTGGCACTTTATCTTGCTCCTCTTGGATCAAGGGTGAATACAACGAATAAAGTAAAAAAAAAAACATGAAATGGAATTCTGGAGAAGTAATCTTACGTGATGTATTTAAAGGTGAATGACCTAAAGTAATTTTCAAAATTGTGGACTGTAATAAAATTATGTCTCAATTATTTTGCTTTGGTAGTGCCATAACGACAGCATCAATCAACAATGACTAAATTAGTATTAGAACACGAGAAGATGTTGTGAATTAGCAGTAACCCCAAAACGCTCCACCTGTTTTGTTTGTTGCTATATTGAGATCTAACGCAATCACCTTACTTATACTGTTCAATTATGTCACACTTACTGAGGTTCACGAAAGGTCACATTTCAGTTGTCCAATAAAAACGCAGATAAAACGAGGAAATGATAACACCAAATTCAGTCACATGTAATAAACAGGGTGTTACGCTAGAAACCAAACAGGTAGAAAACGATCAGCGATTTATTTATTTACAATATTTTGTTGCAAAATAACAACAATAATGGCAGTGATATACAGTATAATATTCGATTACAGAAATACTTTAAGAAATAGAAATTAAGGTAAGAGACAATAAAAACATTAGGCATATATGCTTTAACTTATATACAGCATACAATGGATCTTCGTTTAAACCTGCCTTATATAGTGGGGTCTAAGTACGTTGACTTCATAAACCGGTCTGTTATAACAATCTGCAACTTCTTCAAAGTCTACAGCAATAAATCCTTAGACACACGGTTCGAAGGCATAAAACACGGAATTGTTCCGATTATATCCGCATCAGGGTGATCACCACATCCACAAAGTGAGAGGTGTCTATAATAATTTATTCACAACAGGATAATCAACAAACTCTTTGGTATTTCCAGATCCGGTATAAATCTCCTTAAAGAGATATTCAGGCGAGGTTCAGAATTCAATGAAATATAATATAAATACTGTCCTAATGCATTACAATATATAACCATTTGATCAGTTTACTTATCTCTATATCTGTTGGCATGGTTGGCTGATGACTCTTTAGACTGGGAAGTTACTGGCTTGTGACTGATAAAAAAGCATTCAATCGATCTCACTTATATAGGGATATGCAGACGTTCCAGACATAATTTTAGAAAAACATCATATAAAGCTTAATTGTAACCAAATCGACAGATTTCAAAACAATAAGTTCAGGATCAGAGGAACTGGTAGAATAATGAAAGTAAACAAACAGTCACTGACTCGTGATAAATGGCTCTTAAGATTTTCTAGATAAGTCAGTAAGTAAACAAGTGACTGACTGGGGAAAACTCCGTCAAAACTACTACAATGTACACCGCTCAAAAAAGCTGCTGCCTTATTTAAATTTAAAGATACATGAATCTATTTATAGCCAATGACTTAAATCATTGAAATCACAGCTTGAAATAAAAATGTGTATGACAAGGGGAAAATTCAACTCCACTCAAAGTTTATTATTCAAATGATCCTTATTAATTGTGTGCGGATCCGTAAGTAATGTTAAAATACGCAGTCGGTAAACCTCGCTTCGTCTGTGGAAATCTTCGGCCTTTACAAACCATATTTGAGAATCGGCTCTGTGATTGGGCAATTGAAGAATCCAATCGACAAAGCAAGTAGGGTAAATGATAATACCCTAAATTTTCTTTCTTAGGACCAATGGTAAACATGTCGACAGATTCAATCATAACAACAACACCAAGGGAAACTGTTCTGCCTGATATATCTACAGGAGTAACTTTCAAAGAGACCTTTGCATCCACAAGATTGGCTTTGTCAACGGATTTTGTCTCACTCACATCAGACATAAGCACGACGCAAGGTGTAGAGAAAGACCTATCGACAGAAGATGGATTTCATACCTCGATACAAACAAGTACTTCACAAAATGAAACACAAACTAAATTAACGTCTCTTTCTAATGAAACGAAAAACCACACGCACGACACAACCCCATCATCAAGAAAAAATCTGGTAGGTTTAGAATATAATGGAAACATACTGCTAGAAAAAAATGATATAATAAAATCTTTCTGAGAACGATAAAATTTCACGATATTTTGAGGAATTTGCTGTTCATCTGCCTGTCAGTTGGTGTTTATTTTTTGTTACGTTTTCCACAAGGTAAATTTGAAACCAGGCAGGATTTTGGGGGAGATTGACAGGTAAACTATCCCCCCTAGTACTCCCATAGCTAGAAGTGTGTAACTTGAAACCGAACTGATTGTGGGCCTTTGTATTGTGTCATGTTCTTTTCCTGTCATGTCTTTGTTTTTTGACGTACCAAGGAAGCTATTGTTTGAAATTTTCTGACTTATAAAAAAAAATTATATAAAAAAATAATATACACATTTTACCATGTTTTCTCGCAACAGGGTAGCTGAAATACTGTTGAATGTGTAATAAAACTATAATCAAGTCAATGGATCGATTGTTTACCGAGGCGTCGATTGGAATTGATTTTACCCATTGAGTTGGTAAGACCCCAAATGAGTGAAATAAAGTACTGCGTAAAATCCCAATTAATCAAACTCAAGGCCGGATTTCATGGAATTAGGATCAAGTCATATTGATGTGGTGACATTTTTAGGTCAAGTAAAAAGAATTTATTCGTCTTTTCGCCATAGTGACATTATTAGATAACTGCAATTCTCGCGAAATATGATTCTAAAATAAAATCGATTCTACTTCCTGCGTCGAGACATTGACTCGAAGGTACACCTGGTCCATGTTGATTTTGAGCTATGCTGATCTGTGTCCCTAACATTGACGGAAATTATTGCGCGATGGCCTGCCTTGGCGTGCGAGAGTTGTCTTTATATAGTCTTGTCCACGGTAGAAACTCTCGTGATAATACAACTGGTGACATACATGTTAGACTCGCATCTACTGGTGGAGTTAGCTGAAGGCAACTTCTCTGTTGATAGTGGGCAATCTTTGAGAATAACACCCAACTAATTCCCGACTTACGGCTCGTTTTAAAATGCTCTAACTCTCCCCTGAATATTGATTGAAGAAGTGTAACCTTTGGATGATAAAATGAAGAAACGATAAGTCATATGTTTAATAAAAAACCTTCCAAAGGATATAGGGAATTTTGCAGCCAGGAGCATCGCTTTGAGCAAGTCTGCCAGCAAAATGGCACATAGCAGCACTAACAGTTTGGCTCTATTGATTGTATTCAGGTACTGACGTCATGTCCTGGAGACATGTTTTACTGTGGTGATGACTCGGGAATTTGTATCGAAACAACCTCCCTCTGCGATTGTCATGACGACTGTCCGGATGGTCGAGATGAAACACGCCATCTGGCGGGATGTTCCGAGCATAATGTACAATGTGGTGGGAAGTCAGGTAAGTTTCGGTTGTATTGCTGAATTAAATTGTTCGCGTTAACGCCATAAATCTGGGTTAAGAATAGAATAAGGAGTAATGAAAATGTAAATTTTGATATTTTGCAATCTGATTAAAATTTGATATATGATCAGCTTTAAAGCTATTATTGTTCCGTCTTTAAGGTCTAAAATGGTCGTCTTCAAAATTAAGTTCATTGGCATCAAGCAGAATGGGGTTAGTTTAAAATGTCACTGTTCAATTTATCCAATAAATACTTTGACAGTCATCACAAATGATTATATTTTCATTACTATTGATATTATTCGAAAGTGGCTGTTTATTGCTTATCCAGACAGACCAATCGATGCCGTTCATTATAGGATTTTACCAGATCCACGTAGCATTCAACAAAACAGTTACAGGATCTAAATTAGATCTTATTTTAACTAGTTCTTGGTCATTTTCTTACCAAAATACATACAATCGACATGCATATAAACAGCCGGCTCTATGCTTTCTTTTTCAGAAGTTGGGTTGCTTATTGGACTTAATTATGCCCTGCTTTGGTCGTGTCTTTTGTGTGCTTATTTTGTGTAATATGGACCAGGGATTCTCATTCGGACTGAACACAAATAACCTGTGTTCAAATTATGACATCATAGAAGATCATCATAAGATTTATTCCATGCCAAATGACCAAAAAATCAATTTGTAAAGTTATGTGCATGTCGATAGGAGTCTCGTCGGATCCTAACGTGGGAATTACAGACGGCCCTCTGAAATCCAAGCGGTCGGGATTCGTAGCCTTTTCAAAATGGATCAATGTCTGTGATGTCTTATCAAAGCCACAGGAGCTTTTGATTAAAACCAGAAGCAGGCTTACCTCTTATGCCTTATGCACAGCCCGCTTGGTCATAAACCTAGTGCCATTTTGGATGTCTACATGTAATGATTTCCGCTAATTATAACAGCGTAAATTGTACGGTCGTAGCAAGACAAATTACAACTGTATGAATACACCGGGACTATGCTTTGGTGTCATTCAGCTGTAAATAAATCCAATTGCCCTTTGAAAGATACCACTCACCCAAATCAAACAAACAAACAAATTATAACGATACTAACAAGTTGAATCATTTTTAAATGAATAAAATTTATCAATTTTATGTTGACCTACATAACCCATTTTCAAATTTGTATGCACCTTTGAGTTATTGTAAAGGGAGAGCCCCATCTTCACTTCCTGGCAAGACCGTGTTGGTGCGGGTTTGTCCCAAAGTTCCCAGTCTGCGTTAAAAAGCTAGATGGTACTTGATGGTTACAAAATGGGGCTCGGTATCATAGAGATCGTATTTGTACATTGAAAAGATAAAGGGAGGGCACTCTTGGGGTCGACCCAGCTGGAACCGTGGTGAATTTTAACAGATTCCAGTCCCATCTGAAATTGCCTGTTTATGACACTTCAGATTTTGTCATATTATCCACAGAAACTGCTTTATTTCTCGAAAACTGTCCATAGTGGAAACCTTTATTGAATTGCATTGTAAAAAGGACATCAAGGGAATCAAAAACAAGTCTCAGTTGTCATAGATTTGTTTCCAGCTTGACGTGTTTGTTATTTGACACATTTTGTTTTAAAGTTGGACTGTTCATTTAAAATGATAGACAAAATAATTAATTCGAAGCTGTGTTTGCCAAACCAAGAACAATTAACCACTAACACTGCTTAAAGCTGATTGACCAAAAATTACGACTTGTGGGCTGTTTGCCATAGGCTAGTTAGTTTGTAGAGTAGTATAAGGTCTTTACCTAGCACTGAAGGGAAATAAACTTTCCAACATGATAAAAACCCTGCATATTATATGGTTGTGCTAGTGACAATTATTATTTTTTGATAACCCTTCTATGTTAATACTAGGGACTCCTGGATATTTTCTTTAACCTTACTAAATGCTTTTCACCCCCCCCCCCCTCCCCCTTCATACGCACACACAAAATAAACAAACAAACAAGAAGGCAAGTTGCGACGACACCGCAAAAAAGTAAGGTAAGCATAAACCAAAATCAAAATGTAAAAAGCCTTTATCCTAGGCTAAAATTAAACATCACTTAATAGAGAAGGTTATTTAAAACTTATTAAATCGCGTTGTGAATGACTGTAACTAAATAAAAAATTTAAAGAAAGAACACAATTAAAATTCCACATGGATTTATTGAAATATGACAAAACCCAGACGATTGGTCTTTGAAATGCATAGAGTAAAAAAATGAGAAATAGCACTTTAAATGATGATTAAATATAGTACATCGAGTTTAGTGATATATTGATTGAGTAATCTTATACGCGTCACCTATTTGCCCTATTCTTTTCTTAGACACCAGTTAACAGCCATCTTGGTTACTTACATGTGGCACCTTGCTGCAATATAACTCTAAAACATTTACTAAGAAATGGGAAACTAAACCTATTTAGTGCTCATAAGTGAAAATCTTTATATGTGCTAGTTTGGAAAATAGTCCAGAGCCGGGATTTGTGCGGGATTCGTGCTTTTGCAGAAATAAAAAAAAGCAGATCTAAATCCGCTTTCCGATATGCCTCCAATAAAAAAAAAACTTCTATCCTTCGTTTTATGATCCATTGAACAATAACTTTGTACAGGATTGACACCTACCTTATTTTGCTTGCAGGAATATCCTATCATATTTATTTATTGCATGTAGACATAAATTAAGTAGAAAACATCGAATGTCTTATAATCAAACATAGAATGGTTATTTATGAGAGGAGAAAACAAGAAAGTAACCGCGCTTTTGAAAAAAAATGTGTTCTGTTTATTTGAATAGTCGCCAATAAAACAATAGTATTGGGCGGTGGACCGTTAATGCCATATGGTTTTTCTTCATAACATTACCGATTATTCGACATTTGTCGTTTTTCTTCTTTAGTTTAATGGATAAGTTTTTATGAGTGCTATCACGACTCCTATATGAATACTGGTTCATTTTCACAAAACCTTTACGAAATTGGCTTTAACAAGATGTAAAAATCGCCCACTTGTCTACATTCAGTCCACTCAATCGCAACTTGTGCTCGTTTTCTATCCTGTTGAATTGTACACAATTACCTCGGAGAATCGCCCCGGTATTCTGCGGGGACGTAAACGGTATTGGTGGAAGTCTATCCACTAACGACACCATCAATCTAACTTACAGTCTATACATTCGCGTGAATGCGAAGGGTTGTGAGGGAGCTTCTTGTTGTCTTGATGCTCTCGGAGCCAAATGGGAACATGTCGCCGATTTGTTTGTGATGTATTACGTCGTATTGTTGTCCTGTCTTGTCTTTGTGTGTTGTCAGTGGCGTGAGGGTGGTTTCCCTTAACTATTCGGCTAGCACTAAAGTGAAATAATGTCAAGTACGGCGTCATACCCCAATCAAACAACAGAAAATCATATTGTTGAACACAATTTAAAATCGCGATCTGCACACAAAACGTAAGTTTGAAATGATAGTTTTGTACTTAGCGGATAGAAGTCGTACAATCGTAAGTTAATATAGTATGCACGTTTTAAAGTATTACAGGATATTGGACAAAATTTAGATAGTATAATATTTTTGATTAAATGAATAGGTTTCGTAATAGCAGAATGAAAGAGTTTATCCCAGAAACTTTGCCTAGGTCAAATTACGCAGGTATAACGATTTACAGTAGCCCATACGGACTGTACCCTATACGCTGGTTCATATAGCAAAGTTTTTCAGGTAAAGGGCTGCGGAGCTAGACTCTATGCTCACACAAAATTGTATTGGTTGATCTGGTCACATGAGCATACAGATTTGCAAAATAGCGGAGCAAAGTTTAGACGAGAGTTCTGTATGCTCATGTGACCAGATCAACCAATATAATTTTGTGTGAGTCTAGAGCCTAACTCCGCGGCTCTTTACATGAAAAGCTTTACTATATGAACCAGCGTATAGGGTACAGTCAGTATGGGCTACTGTAAGCCGATCGCTTGTTATACGAGCGTACGGTCAAATTGATCCTGAACTGGTATGGTCAAATTGATCCTGAACTGTTACATTTCGAAAGCTGCTCAACTAAAACTATTCCTTAGGTGCAAACACACTATAGTGTATAAACATAAATGGAATTACATATATAATGTTACATAATCTGTGTGAAAGTGTGAAATACATAACTGTTATATAGTTTCTAAAACACTTGCCCAGCTTTTAACCGAAAGGTCGTTTCAACAATTGAACATGGAAGCCTTGTAATATTACAAAGATTTCACATTTAACAAAAAATCCTTCTATTTCGACAAGTTAAAGTCGAAAAAAGTGTATTGGTAGGTTGTATATTGCCCATTTAAGCTATTGTTATGAAGATTTGATAACAGATATGACACGACATATAATGCTATCATACACAATTTATACATACATGAATTATTTATATTTCAAAATGGCAGTGTCTTACATGAAGACGAAGTTTGGTCAGTAACATTTCTCATCCACTTCTAACAAAAGCGACCAATATTAATTCATAGACGACATGGCAGTATGTACAAACACGAAATTGCCCAATGCTTTACACTGTTTTACGACAATATCAATCAAATTTAACGGCATTTTGTCCATGAATTTCTTTTCGTGTCCAATAATTATTTTGGGCGTAAAGCAAAGATTTTAAAAACATGGAATATTAACATATGTCGAACTCGTTGCAAATACATAGAACTGTATGGGGTTCATTTTACGCCAATTAAGACACTTTTCGTCATATTTAGCATGACATGTAGTCGCAACCAATATTGAGAAAATTAGATGGTTAACACCCGTTTAGAGTAAAGTCAATTCTACCAAGTATGGTTAACATGCGTTGAAAGTAAAGTCAATACTACCAAGTATGGTAAACATCCGTTGAAAGTAAAGTCAATACTACCAAGTATGGTTAACACCCGCTGAGAGTTAAGTCAATACTACCAAGTGTGTTAACACCCGCTAAGAGTTAAGTCAATACTACCAAGTATGGCTAACATCCGTTGAGAGTAAAGTCAATACTACCAAGTATGGTTAACACCGGCTGAGAGTAAAGTCAATAATACGAATAAGTTTCCATCCAATCGCAGTGATTATCTATGTCTCTTCAATTAAGCTACCCACCCTTTATGCAGATACACTCCTTGTCGCTGAGCACCATTTGAGAAGTTAGTGTCGAGAGTAAATAAGAACACTGATGATTTAACTCCAAGGAGCATTGAGACGCCATCTACGGAACACTACTTTGTTTGACCTTCAATGAAATACTCGCTCTCGGTGTAACTATTTCCACGAAGTTGTTTCATACAAAATACCGTGTAAAAATGAGCATCAATAATTAGTCAGTAGGTCTCAGTAGTAACTACGGGCTGTGTCATAGAGAGCATTTTCTACAGTATTCGCCTCCTCAGGAACGTACGGTGGTGGCCACTCTTCATCATCTGGTGCAGTGTTGTGTGGCTCTTCCCAGGGAACCGTGTTGCGCGGTGGTGTCCAAGGCGCACTAGTCGGATGACCCGAGGGATCATACTGTAATCTTTGGTTACGCGGCTGAATCGTTGCATAATACTGCGCATACGGATCTGGCACGAGTGGTCTCCCCCTAGGGAAGGTTGCTGAGCTCATACACACGTTCTCATATGGCCCAGCGGGTGGAGGTGGCACACTGTAATCGTGGAGAAACTCTTGCTGGGAAGACGCAGTTGGTGACTGTGGAAAACTTTGTAAACTAGTACCACCAAACGAGGACAAGTTGCCGTCGTTGTGGTCCTTCCTACTTTCCATATTTCTAGGCACTGTTGCATAGGTTTTGGAAGTTTTTCTACCCTTTTTGTCCTTTGTTTTTTGCGATCTGCCTTGACTGCTATCGTGTGGGGGCGGCTTTTCTCCCGCAGCCTCGCAGCTAGCTTTCAATATCTTCTTCTCTTTGTCATTGAGTGTGACAGATTTACGTCTGAAAAAAATAAGGAATACTGTAAATCTACCACAAAAAGTGGGCATAAAAATATTATTATTTATAAACAAAAGCCCTGCAGTTACTCGCAAGGGATTGAACTTTTCAATACAATTTGTGGACACTGTCGCCTTAACGGACAACATTAATCCCCATATGTTTGCGATTTCCTTGTATTACTTCGACAGCGCTGTATTGTCTTTGCAAGTTACTAGTAGCATCGTTGGTGATTTCCTGCACCCATTGGGCTGGCCGTCATGTAAGTGAAAAAGCCGTACGTACGGCGTTAAACATTTCAAACGATACGTAAAGCATTATTCACGAACAAATCTGGCCATGTGGTAATATTGACCAAATCCAGAGAAAAACAATGTTTTAGCAACTAAAGAGGTTCATTTTTGAATTTGTATGGCAAGATTAAGCAAAAAGAGAAACCTAGTCTTGCCCTAGCTTTACACAGATGTGGTAATCAATTCTGGATTAATGTTCTTGAAACAGATAAATGCTCGATATAAAAAATAATGTATTTATGATGCGTACCATACGAACATATGTGAAAACGAAGGAACAGTAATCCCATTTTCTACAAAATATGTTGGGGATGTGTATATATCTATAGATTTCCATGACAATGTTCTGAAATTCAGCTATTTATGATAGATTCATAATGAGTAATAATTTAGTTTCTCATAAATTTGGGAATTTACAGCACGAGAAAAAGGTATACCACGTCTTATAACTCAAGATCATCGTTATAAGTGAAATTAGCATTTGTTTTACCAACATGACTGAGTATATTAATGATAATTAAATGTTTGCGGTTTTGTTTGATTTTGGGAAACAAATCTAGAGTAGACCTACTGGGGTATATTTTTAAACATATTGCACTTTTCCGCCAATGTCCGCGTTGAGTACGTCAGAAAAGAACGATTAAGTTGAACATCGAAATTGCCCTATGTTACAGATCACTGGAAATATTAGAGCAATGTCTTGTGGTTTACTGTGGTGTTCCAAACTGTTTCGCGGTTAAGTTCGCCAGAGTAAGCAAAGTTCAACATCATTAGCCTCTCACATTGAACTTATTTCGAATGAAGACACGGGAGGAATCTCTTGAAGATTTACTTTTAAATTTATTTAAACGATGGACAACGTCATCGACTCGTCGGATATACATTTGATCAAGATAACATTCATATGCCGTTTCTTTCATCAAGTTGTAAATGAGGAATCAATAGTAGGCCTACTTAACAAGTTGGATTGTTGTTACGTTGCAATGGTTGTAGGAATCTGTAATGCTTCAGTGCAAGCTATCCGGAGGTAAACATTGTACGCTTTTGTGTAATATTATTGCGTATAATTACCATCAAGATAACTATAGGAAAGAGCCGATTCATACGCAATGAGATAACAACCCAATGTATTTTGTTGCTTAAATCAAAACTAAATACAACGTTATTACGTGTTTGATATACAACTTGTAAATCGAAAGAAGTTGTATGTGATTGTACAAAATGTACAATCACATACCGAGCAAATTAAAAGTAAATCTCTCAGAGTTATCGCCCATGTCCTGAATGTCCATATCACTCCGCATGTACTGCTCACATTATCTCAATTCAACTGATTAAAATCATCCGCGTTGTTCAGAGATTCTACAAATTTCATATGGTTTTAGTTGAGACCTTGCTGGACCCCTTTGCCTCAAAATGAACCAAACTTTTTTTATCGCTTAGATTATAAGTAAGGTATTCAAACCATATGTTTGTGGAACAAATAATTCGAATTTCTATTTACAAACAGTAAAATTGGAGCCTATGATTTAATTTCCCCATGATCATGTTTTCAAGACGCAAAACTTTGATTGCCTATTTCTAGCATTTTATTTTTTAACAGACTCTGCATTTTCCAAGGCGTATTTCTAGAAAAAAACCGAGGCACTGTTAACTAGTTCAAGGACTATTCTACTAGGTTAATTAATTTGTTGAGTTTTATCATTATTGCACTTCGCGAAATAAACCATGGAAAATGCATTCTATCTGTTTTGTTGACATTTACTCATTTTTTAACACCACATTCACGATTGTCGATAGTTGAGAAATTATAGTTTCAAAGGGACAAGAAGTAAGTGTACAGGAGTGTTCTCACCTTGTTCTACAGTGCCAACAGACAGCCGTAACTAGTAACATAATAACCACACATATAGACAAAGCTGTTCCAGCTAGTATGCCTGAAATGACACGAATTCAAAAGAAGGAAGACATAAATTATTAGTGGAATAAAATATTTCATTTATATTATACAGATCATTAGTACACTGGTGCTTATATCTCCATGCTTGTTCGAATTCCGGTAATTTTAAACACAGGTTTAAAGGACTGGTTAGTTGGTTGACTATATAAACATCAATTGGCGAGACAATAAAAACTAAATTTTCGTACCCAGTTGGGATATGCCAATGGGTTAGGCTTACAGAAACCCAAATGTAACTGGACAGTTATTGTAAATTATTAAAAATCAAACTGTATGGCTGCAAAACGTTTGAACCGGGCCAAATAGTTGGATTTTATGGTGTGATTTGCCATATTATTAATTAACAATTTATGGTCATTATTTAATTCCGTAGATGTTAAACGTTAATTCTTTATTACCTATTCCTAAATATTTTCTGGCAGTCTCTCCTATACCAGGTATAGGAGCTGTCTGTTGTTCATTCCACTTCGCCGAGGACCCACATCGCACTGTTAACTGGCGTTTGTCGTCGACCGCTACAACAGACAAATTGGCATCCTGGTAATAAATTATATACTTATAAACCATTTAAAAAAATACGAGGGCTGCTTTTTGGTTTTGTGACAATTTTGGTTCTTATGTGGAATCTGTTATCAGGGCATGTACATAATAGGCTACCCCGCAAAATTTGAATAAAAATGTCGCTGTCTTATCTCAATTCCTTGCGTACATCCCGCTAGTTGGTCACATATAATAATATTAGCTAAAATAGCGTAAAATGTTCGGTCGTAATCAGGCATATTTCAGGTGGTTTCAGCATGGTACACCCGGACCATGCTATGATGTCATTTAACTTAAGATCAATGAAATTCTTTTTTTAAGAAACTAGCAAATTTTATTATTCTTAGATTAAAAATGTCCATTTTATGTTGGCCGGCATTACTCATTTTCCAATTTTTAAGTATCTGGATTTTTTTGTAACTGTTGCTAAAAGTAGGGCGCTGTCTCGTGACTCCCTAGCAGGATAAAGTCTCGTGTGAATCAGACTTCGCGCATTAACTTGGACCACGGCTAGATAGTCTGGTAACAGAGCATATTAAACGTTGCAAAAAGAAAATGACCGTCATATGGTCCAGTTGTCGTATAGTTAGTTTTCTGATGGGCTAATTTTTACATTTATTTCAAACATTAAACTGAACAAATTAAACTTTACAAATAAATTAATTTGAGGTTTATTTGTTCAAGTTGAACAGTATACATTATGTGTTGTTAACTATCGTACAGACTTAGCACATGTTGACATGCAGCACATGTATAATAAAGTGAGTGCAAAGAAAAGTAATATAGAGGCAGTGCACATCCCTATATTTTAAATCGATGTAGATAAGGCGATTAGCGATGCGCTGATGTTAAACAAAGTCGGACTTAAGCAGATATTGAAAAACTAATATAGCTGTTCGCTTGATCTTTTGCCTCTTTGTGGGAGTCTGCATTGATTCGCGATTGTTTACTACTATAATCCAGGTCACACGTATTTTAAAGTACTGACTGTATTCTTTTCAAATTCAAGAAATAAATTTCAGATAAATTTACTTGTGAATAAATACAAATGTTTAGGGATCGATTGAATGTTTAAAATATATGTAAAAATTAACCTATCAGAAAACCAACTGTACGATAACAGGACCTTATGACGGCCATTTTCTTTTTGCAACGTTTAATATGCTATATTACTAGACTATCTAGCCGTGGTCGAAGTTACTGCCAGAAGAGTCTGGTTAACGCGAGACAAGGCAAGATAGCAATGACGCGGTTTTATTCCGAAGTTCCCAGGCTGCGTTGAAAAGCTAGACGGTACCAGGTGGTCACAAAATGACCCCGCAATAGATCTGCTAGCAGTTGATAACAATGACGAGACTGAAGTTACCTAGCCAATGTTTGAATTTCTTTTGGATCTTTCAGCCCACTGAAGACTTGGACATATACAACTACATTTATAGTCCTACAAAAATGTCTTGTTTCCTCTAACCCGACCGACCCTACGAAATAGGTTCGAGTCTAAAGGTTCGAAACACAGCATTTTTTTAGACCTGGGGGGAGACACAAAATATACAATTAGGTTTACAGGTAGGATGTGTATAGAAAAAGGAAAGCGAATTTAGTTAACTCAAAACACAACATCATCACAGGGTGACGTTATGAACTTATGATAACTAACCTTTAACAAGAAGCCATACTCGTCCTCTATTAGAAGCATAATGACTGTTTAATGTTAATAACCATTTATTTCCATCCCCGTAGAATATTTCACGAAAACCGTACATTTTCTGATCGGTACAATCTATAGAAACGTTTGCATTTCCATTCTTCTTGGATCTGATTGACAGTTTTTGTTCACAAATCCGGGGTTTATATCCAACGCCAGTAAAAAGAATATCAATGGCCTGAATTGAGATATTAACATCGGCATGACGACCTGCTGTGATTAAACAGTTACAGGAGGAGTTACCTCCCGTCATTGAACTTGGATAGGCAGGACTGCTGATGTAGAGAATATTGCCAGTGTGAGTGGTTTCAGCGCAAAACTCCGACACCTTTTTATCTGTAAATGAAGATCAGAATGTCATGATAAATGGTTGATGACATAATAACACAAAAGGACAAGTACTGTTTGAAAACTGAGAAGAAAGACAAACAAACAAAAATGTGTGCCGTTTATTAAGCCAGTTATCCATCTCAGCTATCCAAAAATCTCAACTTTTTTTGTTTGTTTGGGGTTTGACAACTGCTGTCTGAAGGAAATTAAGTAACGTGCAGCCATTTTCCCAATGCATAAGTCGTAAGTGGATTGTCCACTTCCGACTGTGTTTTACTTAAATATAACGGCAACCGGGAAAATCCTCAAATAGACCAAATCGCGATTGTCGGAGCCACACCTTGTTCCTATATTCGACAAATTTTCTTCAATTTTTTGCCAAGCCTAGTAGTTCAATGCTTACACATCACTACTTGTAGCGAAATAAATGACAACTAATTATACAAGACGTTAATTAGTTCCTTCATCGACGCCTTGCCGCGAAGAACTTTGTGTACCAGGAGTGCGCCATGTGGACATTTAAAGAAGATTGTTTGTTTGTTTGAATGGTGTTTAACGTCGTACTCAAGGGTATTTCACTTATATGACGACGGACAGAAATACAGA